>VNJS01002446.1:0-80748 GCA_008042575.1 Drosophila watanabei | reverse complement strand
TTCCATGTACCGCGACTAACATCTAGATCATATATCCCCTTAGTTATTGGTCACTGTAGGAGGGAGTTTGAAGTGCATGAACCCTTTAGGGTTTTATGTGCAGATTACAACCGCCTCTTTGATTTTATTGACGGAAGTGATAGTCTTCCTAAACTTAAAACCCTATTGCTTGTAGAATTAGCTCGTATGTAGTATGTAGTATCTTAGTAACATATAATTTTCCTCGTACTTTCCTTTACTTTCTTTCTCACGCGTCTATCTAGAACGCGTTTCGTGCCGTACGTCACACGGCTGCGCCCCTCGGTCGGTTGGGCGGGAGGTGGGAATCGATGGGACTCGCGCGTAAATAAAAAAAAAACAATTTCAATTAAACACATGAATTATCCAACAAAATCCAATTCAAATCTAAACAACAAATAAATTGCGCATGACGCTGACACCGAACGGCCTGAATATTCTCGGTTAGAAAAATGTCACGTTCTGAGCATAAGCACATCGATCGATCGCGCACGGGCAATGACTAACGCTTATGTTTAAATTACATAGAATCTGTCAAGGTTCCCCGAACGTACGTACTAATTATATTCGCTTGACATTCGACAGCTAACGATATTCCGACATGCCGGGAATCGGACCTGAACATAAACGAGTGCATCAAGCAGGGCCTTCAGCAGATAACGCCACGCATGAAGTACGGCATCGCCGAGCTCAACATACCGCCCCTCGATCCCTTCGAGATGGGCAAGAGCTCCTACAACTACAATGCCGGCGTCCTCCAGGGGCGCATCTCCATGAAGAAGGTGGTCGTCCGGGGCCTGAGCGACGGCATCGTCGACAAGGTCGACTTCCGACTCAAGAACAGGCGCGTCCGGATGGAGATTCTATCGCATGTGCCACAAATTCTGGTCGAGGGCTTCTACAAGGCTGACATTAAGCTGAACGACCTCAAGCTCAACCCCAAAGGTGCTTTCAACATAACCATGAGTAAGTTAAGACGAAGAACAAGTAACACCCATAGAAACATTAATATTTTTGTACTCATGAAATTGTTCTTTTTATTACAGCAAATGTTGCAATGAGGGCGAGACCCATGGGAGAACTATTTGACCGTGATGGCCACACATATCTGCGTTTGACTAAACTGGAGACTGAGCCCAAGGTGGAAGATCTGCACTTCTATGCCAACGGCCTGGTGCCAGATCCTGCTCTGAGTAAGTTCTTAACAATTCCCTATTCTTTCTAAAATTTTATTAAATGATATCTCTCTGTTTAGACGATGTCATCTTGGACTTTATCAATCAGTACTGGCGTCAGCTATATCAGGCCATGCTTCCCGAAACATTAGCCACCTGGCAGCCCCTGATTTTAAAGTCTACGAATGACTTTTTCGATGCGTTACCATTCGATATGCTTGTCACTAAGAATTAAGTTCTCTGGCATTATTGTGGTACCTTTCCCCTGCTCCTATTTGCTTTACTCAAGACGTTATCATTTGTTTTTACTGCAATAAAGATCGATTAACTTAGTATTTTGTAAAGAATATTATCGCGTTGTTTAGTTTTGTTTTGAGCTTTCGTTTTATAAGTCAAATTTAAAGCTTTAGCAACATATATTGTTTATTTTTATAGAGCCACTGTAACTATTTTAGGTAAAGTACTTTTTTAAATCATTGTTTGTCATGTTTGAAGTTTGATCTGGACTCTAACTCCTATTACTATTTTTTTTAAATTAAATGTGGCCGTATGGCTACTTTTTCTTTTAAGAGTTATACAAAGTTTCACCAAAGCTATGTTTTCGTAATATTAAAGAATCATATTTTAAGTCGTGACAGCTTTGATCTGCATAAATGGAGGTACAATTAAATCAAGACCAGAAGTCAATTACAAACAAGAAAGAAAGCTTCGGGAAACCAAAGTTTTCTTACCCTTGCAGTATGCTCACAGAAATCATCATAACTAAACCGAAAATGCATTAATTTACATTCAGAAATCATTCCTTCACCAGTTTTAAGAGACCGACAAATCTACTGACTTCCAAGTTTTAAAAATTTTATTTTAAAATATTTATTTTTTTTAATTATTGAGAATTCTAACAATGTAACCCCTTAAAAAATGTTGAAAAAACCAAAAAGATGTTTTGTCCTGAACATGTTTAGAAAGACTCGGCTTTTGATGCTGATTAAAAAATATATGTGTTGGAAATGACACCTTAAATGCGTTGCAATCTCCAGACTGAAATGATAATACCCTGCAAGCAGACATTACCAGAATTTAAAATCGAAATTCTTAACATAAAACCATTAGCCACCCTAAACTGCTTTGTGTAAGCTTCAACTGGTATCGAAATATAAATAGAGCCAGAGTGTCGCTGATTACACTTGTGAGGGCTCAACCTCAAACAGATTTCTGCAACCAGGCAACAATTGAATAAACATAATAGATTTATATTATCTTATGTATATACACAAATATATAGGCTTATAATGTTACATTTTCTGATAATGTGCCCAGTGCAAAGTTAGTTTTAAGTCTTAGTACATAGACTTGTTCAATTCGGGGCCAATCTGTTTACACTGAAAATGTTTGTGACTTGATGTAAATTTGGACAATGCGTTTAAATGCGCCAGCCGATAATATTTAACCAAATTGACCGTGAAAGTTCGGTTATTATTTATTTAATAAAACTTGCAGTAGATTTGAGACATCCCATAAAGTAAGGCATTATTCAAATAAACAAAGCTGTGGCGCTTTGGTGAAAATATAAATAATGAGTCTCCGATAATAATGCTGTATTAATATTGTATATATTAAATCTTTAAGATATCTATTATATATGCCTTTTCGATGGGCACTCATCGAGTCAACTTTGAGAGCAGAGCAAATTTGCGTTTCTGGTTTGAGTTGAAAGCAAAGTTCATTCTTTATAGCCAAGTACTGCTCTGAGTCACCTGTGAGAAGCTATTCTTTAGGCTTGATTTGGCAGCCCTTCGATTCCGCCAATTAACAAGACAGGCAACCCCTTGATTATCCGTATTGAAGGGGATAATTATTAAAAGAATTTATGGCGAATCATCGCTGTCATTTACTTTATGGCTTCAATAATTTTTTCTACCTAATAATACGATATTATAAATCAGAGGACAGAGCCGGTTTTGTGATCAGTCAAAGTCTAACTGTTTGCCGGAAAATGTTTCACTGATTTACAAGTAAAATACACATCGCTTAGAGCAAGAGCAAAGTGAGTTTAGTTAGTCTCTAGACTGAGACTTGTGCAATGTGCAGCATTGTGCTAATTTTCGAGAATAAAATAGCCCGGCTGTGGGTCTGAGCGCTTCAGTTGTTGATTGACGTTCTAGCCGCCGCCGTCTGGAAGCTGTCTGTGTTCGTGACCAAAAAGGATTATCCCAATTTAGTGCGAGTGTAGTATAGATTGTATAGTATATATATACGCAATGCATTGCCTCGTTGGAATGCTGTGCCTGCTGGCCTTGGGCGCCACTGCGGCCCCCACGGCCACCAAAATCCTAGAGGGTGAGCATATATCTGGTTTTCAAGTGTTGATTGAGTTTTAATACGATTTTGGTAAATGATATTCGTTAAAGATCTGCCAAAGTGCTCGGCGGCAGATGATCAGCTGGGGGAGTGCGTCAAGCAGATATTCAATACGTTAACGCCACGCTTGAAGGACGGCAATCCCGAACTGAAGATCCCGCCCTACGAACCCTTCACCCTGAACCGCACCAGTTTCCAGTACACCAGCGGCACCGCCAACGGTCGCATAACGGTGCGCAATGCCAAAATCTATGGATTTAGCGCCAACACGGCCAAGGACGTGAGCGTCAAGACCAACAAGGACAAGGTCAAGCTGCGACTGGTCACCTACATGCCCAAGCTGAACATTGTGGGCAGCTACAAGGCCGACCTGCAGGTGAATCAGCTGCAGTTGAAGCCCAAAGGAGACTTTAACGTAACACTGAGTGAGTAAGACATTCTGCTGTTCCTTGGCAGGTCCTTACTGGGTTCATGTTTCATGCTTTCAGAGGATGTGGAGACAACGACACTCACCGACGGAGAAATATACTCAAAGGATGGTCACCGATATTTCCGACTTAAGAACATAGACACGAAGCCAAAGATTGGAGATTTGGTCATCAAGGCCAATGGAATTTTTGCTGATCCTGAATTGGGTAAGTTTATACTTTGATTTATTAATATAAATATATCTATCATAAGTAATTTTAAATAGTTTTTAATACATTTGTTTGGAATATGTTTTTTTTAAGTTTAAATCTTTAAACTAAAGCAGATTGTATAATCCTTCCATATAAAAACAAAAAACAATTAAGAAATACGAGATGCACACTCGTGAGAATTCCAGCCATATAGTTTTATAACTGAGCAATTTATTTGCGTTAATAGCTGAGATTAATGCAGCGATGATGGCGAATTATTATAATGGCTTTTATGAGTGCATATAAAATAAATATGGAAGGAACGATTTGTATAATTGGGAACCCCTGCTTACGGCTTTAATGACAGCACTTCAAGTGTTGAGTAAACTTTAAAAGCTTAAAGGGTAAACAAATATAAATAATAATATTTTATTGTACTGTAAGTTGTTTCTTATAAATCTACAGTTCATAAGAATCTATATCTATAATTTCCTAACCAAATGAGTCTTTTTTCCAATCAGTCATCATTAAGACATTTTCTTATTCAATATTCCCATTAAAACTTGTAGTAATTACGTACTTTTTGTTTACTTTTACAGATCAAATCGCTCTGAATGTGGCTAATCAGTATTGGCGCGATATCTACGGCATAATGCTGCCAGAGACGCGACAGTATTGGCAACCTCTGGTGCTGCGAATGTTTAACGAGGCTCTGGAACTGGTTCCCATCGACCAGTTTCTGACCGAGGAGCAAAGTTAATTATTGTGATTGGGATGATGATCGCTTTAGTGCTAATAAATGGTTCCATTGCATTAACTGCAATTAAATGATAATTGTTGTTAAATTGGTAAATATTCCATTCTAGGCGCCATTTGCCTTGCCCTCTTAATCGAAACGGATTGAGTAAATAAAACAAGTTTTATTTGTTTTTTTCATGCCCCAGTTAAGCGCGTAAATTCATTTACAATTACAATTATTTTCAAACCACTGCCCCCTTCCGTTGGGTGACCCAATAATAACACCGATAATGGGTTAAGTGCTGACCTTAACTGGACTCCACCGACTCGCGGAGATTGTGGAACATTTCCAGCTCGAGTGATAAAAGTGAATTTAAGCAAGACTCAGTCACTAAAAGCTAAGTCTGAGGTGATTTTACAATTTATTATTTAGTTGGGCCGAAATCCCGGCGGTACTGCAATACCGGGCCAACCCGCGACAGAGGTGGAGCAAGCTCCTAGCACTCCGTCTGATTCCAAAAATCAGTTTAACATTTGTTGTCCTCCAATGGAGGAACTATCAGATGTTAAGCTGATAAGAACAGATACTACACTTTGATCTTAGCCATAAGGCCGAGAAGCGATAACTTGCAACGGCAAAACACGTGGCTGTCCATACACAAACTGCTAGAACCAGTTGGGAATTATAGACGCAAAGAAAGAGAAATTGCATGGGTAACAATAGGTTGCCTACTTTAGGGGTTAATTTACGCCAGGTAACAACGTGAGAGATGAAACACCCTCGGGAAAAGATTTTATAAATGCTATCAACAATGAACAGTTTACCTTTACAATTAAATGCAGGAGTTAAAACTAACTTGCACAGCAACTACAATTTTTAGAGTTACATTTTTTTCTCCTAGAAAATTAGATAATTGAACGTGTGCCCTGAAATACGTCCAAAGGGATAGTAAGAATTCTAGATTCACGCTTAAGGTATAAAATAATAAAGATTAAAAGATCTTAATTCCCAAGAAGTTAAATCATATGTTAAATATAAATGTAAGTAAATGTCTTACTTTAAAAAAAACAACTTAACCTCAAGATGTCGATACTTCTTTATCCTTGAATTGGTTTATATTTATTGGGTCGAGAAAATACATTTTATAAACCGAAGAAACATCGATGACGCAGAAACCATAACTGTGGAGTTAAAAACGCGGGAGATGTCATCTCATATGACCCTCTCGTACAGTTACCAGTATTAAATTAAATCTTAATAAATTAGTTAAAAGAAGTTTAGAAACATGTTCAATTTACAGTCCAATATTCTCTCTATGTAATATTTTTACACACTGCTTAATATTATGATTATAACTTCAAATTACTTTACAATATTAAAATTATGGGCTGAATCTTAAGAATATATTTTTATATAAGTATAAGTTTAGCATGGATTTAGTTAGATACATTTTGTTTAATTTTGTGCTGCGAATGAAACAATTTCCAGACTTTCAGTTTACTTTATTTCCCTTGGCGCTTGGTATGCTACAAGTCAGATTATTAATTATTTATTCTATATGCTTATAGCTACTGATTCGTGAGGTGCATGCAGATGGCTTGTTATTGGTAGCTAACAAAGCATACACGCGACTGTCGCCTGCCTGAAGTCGGATATGCCAGACATATTAAGTGTGGTTTGCTTCTATAATTTAATTAGAAACTTTGAAGACAATTTGCAAAAATACGACAAAGTTAGTCGTAGAAATATTCTTATTCTTGCATCAGTTCTTCATGTTAAAAGTCACCATCTGCGGACTCAATTTACTGACTCAAGACGTGACGTTCCAGGTAACCTTGAGCATCGATTTGGACACCACAAAGTCACAGGTTCATGAATAATTTTACGAGGCCTACTGCCTAGCATGCAATATGTATGCTCATAAACGGTCGCAAAGATTTATAACTGACCCACATTTTACATGAACACTCCGCAGGGCCTATCTGGCACAGTGCCTCCCAAACCGCATCGAAACCGAAACGTGCCTTGCACTTTGACTGAAAAAAGGGATTGGAAACTCACTGATACTGACTGCTGTGACAGTTTCCTCATTGTTTGCATTGTCTGACAGATCTGGGAGAGTCATTAAGCAACAATCTGGTGCTTGATGTAATTATTATTATAATATTATATATTAACATTCTCCACGTATCGATCATTAATCTTTATCCAAAGGCTGTAAGAATGTGGAGATCATATCACACCCTTTTGAAGAGCTTTTAAATTTGAATAATAACATTTTTATTTCAAGTTGTTTTTTAAAGCTAAATATAATGTTTTGAAATAAATAAAATTTGCTTTATTTATTTATTCATAATAATTTATTTCTTTAATTTAGCCGTGAAAATGGAATCGTTTTGAAACTACATTTTTAAGCCTGAACATATGAACATATTGATACTCTAAATACTCGATAAATAAGGTTAAAATCTATAAATACATTGATTTTATTAACGTTGAAATATATTCATGATAAATCAATATTATTTTTGATGTATGACGGACTTATATCGGAAAGAAAATAGTAGCAGAAATTATATATAAATTGTTCAGATATTTTTCGATCAAAATTGTTCTGTTGTTTGTTCTTTTTGATTTGATATATTTGATTTATCATATTTAACGATGTTTTTGTTGATATATTTTATGGAATTTTTTCCTAATATTTTTGTTTGTTTTTTTTTTATAAATTCATAGCAACTACAAGGAATATTTGCTGTGTGATGTAATTTTAAACTAAAAAACTAAAATAAATTTAAATTTCCATTAATTTAATATTGCATTATAAAGAAAACACGATACAATATTTTCCTTTTGTTTCAAAAATCAAAATTTTTTTCAAAATAAAATCATTTTTTGTACAATCTTGTATTTCCTGAGACCAAATAATATTTAATTCCAAATAAAATTATTAAAAAAAGATCACAAAGTCGCAGCTGTGACTCTCAAACTGCATTGCAGCTTTCGGCGAAATGAGCTTTCGACTTCGGATTTGGGCTCGGCTCTGACGGCGTAAAGCCTTCGAAACGAATTTCGTCGGATATGCCTGGGCCGCATGGTGTTCGTGGTTTCGGCTTGGAAAAACTTTGGAACACAAACAAAAATCGGACAGCTCGGAAACTATAAATAAACGTGAGTTTTATGCAGCGTTCATTTCAAGATTTGCAAGCAACGCGCGCCGTCAACTCGAAAATTCGTTTGCCGATTTTTGTGCAGAAGTTTGGCAATTAGCTTGGCTTGTGTGCTTGTGTGTGGGAGTGAGTTTGTGAGTGTGTGCGACAATTGCAGCAACAATTGCAGTTAACCGAGAAAACCGACCGAAAACGAAAACGACAACAACAGCAGCAAACACACCGCTCGTGAAGAAATAAAAGTGAAGCCGGTTTGCAAAAATTACGCAAAATAAAATTAAAAAAAAAAGAAGGAAAAACGGAGAAAACAAAATTACAGCCTGCACTGTATATTCGTGTGTTAAATCGAGTCACACGAAAATAGTCAAAAAGGCCAGCCCCATAATCGATTAAAACTAGTTTGCATCGCCTGCATCCCATTGTTCGTTAGTTAGTTTTTTGAGGAAAGCAAAGATTTGCCTGGCCGAAAATGCAGTCGTTTTGCATCACGCTGTGCCTGGTCGCCTTGGCCAGCGGACTCGGAAGTGCTCCTCGACTGGCGAGTGCCGCCACGCTGCCAACATCCGCGCCGAGCGTGTTCAGCAGCGATCCCAGGAGCGGTCCGACGAGTGGCGGCGGCGACGATTTGGGCGGCCTGCAGTTCGATTCAGGTAAGAGAGAGGGGCTTATGCAACTAAGGCCAGAACTTGATATTCAAACGAAAGAGTGCCGCCCATTTCGGGCTAAACCCACGCCCTCAAAAAATGTGCCACTAAAATTAAGTCCAAATCAAAAACAAGTTTGTTGCCTAAGTCTTTCGTTTGCTAAGCGGCAGTTAATGTAATTGTAAATGTAATCGAAAACCACATGCTGCGGTTAGCTGCGGCACCTAAAAAATGCCAAGATTCAATTTGTGAAAGGTGGAATTCGGAGTGAAGGCAAAGGCTTATCGATGTAAATTAAAGAAACGTTCTCAGAAGGGGAATTAATACAATTATTATATAATATTGTTAGCGGTTTTATTAGCATCTTTAAATATATAATGCAAATCGCTTTTCAAAAGTAAAAATTTGCAAACAAAATCACAATATTATTATTTTTTTTTCCTATATTTTGTACCTTTTATAGTCGTATAATATTATTTCCTGTCTCTGACCAAAAAAACAAACAAATATACGTTCTTTATTTCCTCTTTGCTCTTAGCCAACTTGAGGTTTTCGTTAAGATTCAGTACAGGCCTTGGCCAGCGGTTTGTGCCGTCCATGCCAATCTGTCCCCCTCACTTATTGTAAGCTTCTTAAAAAAAGTTTACGCTGGCTGTGCATATACTTAACACCGCTTTTTATAGGCCTGTAACCTTCGCAAATGAGCAAAATTGGGAAAAAATACTAAGAAACAGCGATCGTAAAAAATAATTTTTAATGAGATTTGCCAAGAGCCAAGTCCATGCCACGAACGAAATTGCAATAGAAATTAGCAAGTGTATTTGCACTTAAAATCGTTTTATTCATTCGACTTTTAACACTTTTTTAAATGACAAAAGAAATATATATATATGTATGTAAAATACCCATTTCAACTTTAAAGAGACAAGCAAGTCATCGCCTAGGCCACCTGAACTTGACATACTTACACCTGAGTTTGAGTAAAAGTTATCAGGCCGCTCGTCGTCGGGCAAATAGAAATTGTGATGCAAGGCGGGGCACATGCTCATAATAAATGCAGAATAAACACCAGAAATACAGGCACGAAAAATCACAATAATATATTGCCAATTACATTAATTTAATCAGCGACGAGGTGTTGGGTTGTGTGTGTGTTTGCGCTCTTGCGAAAAGAGTTCAGCGCCAGAAAGAAAACAAATATACGAAAAGCAACAACTGCCAGGCATAAATCCGAAACCGGCTGCTGTCGGCTGCCACAGATGCTGACAAAAAGCGAAAAGCTGACGCTGAAGCTGAAACTGAAACTGAAAAACTGACCTACATCAATGCGTAAGCGCCGCTGCTGGGCTTGTGCCGAACTCAAAAGCTGCAATTGTAAGTTGTCTCTAATTGCGCAAAGGAAACGTCAGCGGCAGCTGACGATATAAAAAACAAAATAAAGCGAGCAAAAAATTATATTGACATTCGCATGGGCAAACAAAGGACTTAGGCAACGAACTTCGAGTTAAGTTATGCTACTTTCTGGCACCTTTTTATGTGTTAAGCAGCAGCATGTCATGACAAGCGGGACAGCACAGCTCACCTTTGACATTGAACTTGTCAGGCGAACCAGAGGCAAAAATATAAGACGAAAACATTGGAAAACAAATTTTTTTCGGCATTTAAGCCAAATGACTTAAGTGGCTATTCACATGCGTAACTCACCTGAAAATTACCTGCGGCTTATCTCTTATTCTTTAAATGCTTAATAGCATTGAGTTTGTTTTCTTTTTTAGTTCAGTAACTCTTCAAGTGTTGTGTGTGCTTTAGACAAAGGAACATTGAAATAATTAGGTTTTTTTCTTGTCATTAGAAAAAGAAGATGACTAAATATCATTTGAAGTGAATCTTAATTGTACTTTAGTTTTTTTACCTCATTTGTTTGACAATGACGTGATTTATCTTTTTATAAGAATGATATCACAAGACAAAGTACTTTAATAACTAATTTTATAAATAAGATATACGATCAAAAACTGTTTAATTTTGTCTTTCTCCAATTTATTTCCCCTAAATTATAATTATAATGCCTAATGGTGCTCTTCCTTGTTCACAAAGACCTTGACAGGTGTCACCCTGACACAAACCCCATTCGCATGTGTCGGAGCCCAAGAGCTGCGCCGTGCCCGTCAGACTGGGGACACGTGAAGTGCTTCATGCCCGGTTGGCTGGCACAAATACCGAAAAACAGAGAGATATATAATAATTATTATTATCCCCTCTGGGGCAGGCGCTATGCTATGCCATGCCTCGGCGAACTTTACAACCGGGGCTAACCATGACTTAACCGACCTGTGAACTAACCTCCCCTCACTTTCGCCTTTTAGTTACACCACCGACTGCGCAGACTGCCCTGTCCGAGGGCTCCAGCGAGGTGACACCCTGTAGTCTCGGCTCGCCGGAGCTCAACGAGTGCATCCGTGGCCTGATCCAGTCGTTTGCCCCCAAACTGAAGTACCAGGGTGTGCCCGAGTACAACATGGACTCCATTGATCCCTACTTTTACAAGAGGGGCATCTTCCGGTACACCAACGACGGCATCCAGGGCGGCCTTCTGATCAAGAACATGGAGATCTACGGCATCAGCCAGCTCCAGGTGAACAGTGTGGCCGCGAACTTCACCGAAAACGGATTCATAATCAAGCTGGGCGTGGAGCTGCCCCAGCTGAAGGCTGGCGGACACTTCAAGGCGGACGTCAAGTTCGGTGGCCTGCGCCTGGTGCCCAAGGGTCCCTTCAACATTACCATCGGTGAGTGTGTGCGCAATCGCCTTTTACCTGTGGTCAAGTGCCTCATGCCATTACCTTCTCCAGACAACGTCAAGGCCACCATTCTGACCGACGGCCACATCGAGCAGCTGCCCAGCGGCCAGCAGCGTCTCAGCTTACACCGCCTGAATGCCAATGTCAATATCGGCGATGCCAAGGTGGTGGCCAACGGCATCTTTTCCGATCGCAACCTGAGTAAGCAAAGTGTTTTAATAATGTATTGCCAGATTTTTGATATAATTTATAATTCCTACTCTCAGATGCTATGATCCTTAATCTGGTCAACGAGAATCTGCCGGAGATAACACGCGTCGGAATTCCAGCCACCCGCGAGCAATGGGCTCCCATTTTGATTGCGCACATCAACGAGTTCTTTGCCAAGGTTCCTATCGAGAAATTCCTGGTTCAATGAGGCACTAAACCCGTTTTTCTAGGAATAATTAGCTCCTAGTTAGTGTTAGCCTAATAATTACAATTAAAAACTTATTTTAAACGCTGTTTCCAAATAATGTTCTATGCTCAAACGATTTGGCAATCATTTGGATCTATTTTCTACATAACCATTTTGTATTTATTTATGTTCAAAGAAAAAACAAAACAAATTATAAGTTGTAAGAAATTTCCAAAATAAATGCTCTTTTCAAAAATGTTGCCTCAAGCCGTTGAATGTTGAAATAAAGCTTTGGTAAATTTCATTTAATCCCAAAAGTATGCCTTGTGGTTTTGTAGAGATTGGTTGTTTAAGAGGTAAATTTTTGGGTAAAATGTACATTGTAAAACCAAGTTCTTTACTTTTATAATTAAAAAGTCAATAATATAACCTATCAGCTTTTAAACTGCATCCTTTTTGTAATTAATATAAGGTATGTGCACTTTCTATGCTTGTTAAAAATATTCTTTAAACATAATTAGCTTACTAACTTCTTAAATATTTTAAAGTGTTCGTCATCACCAACCAATACTTTTTTCAATATTTTATTGCAATTACTTATTGGTTCATTGGCCACAGAAAGTCACAAAATTCTGGCAACAACTTTCAATTGGCCCTCTATAATTTCTGACAACTCAAAACCCATTCGAAACGCATCTCTTTGAATGACTTTGGAGAGCTGCTTAAACACAATTCTCAACACTCCCACTTGTCGATCAGGCAAACGGGCCAATATATGCCCCAAAGCAACCAATTACAGACAATTAGTTGGCAAAATATTGAAATATATAACAAAAGGTCCAGGCCGTGACACTCGGCTGTCCATCGATCAACAACTGAGACGCAGATCGAGTGATCTTTTCCAATGATCTCGCTAATTCTGGAAGAACAATTGATTTAATTTTGGATTTTAACACCCAAGGCGCCGACCGATTTCGGGAATGAAATCCTGATTAATGTTCGAATTGAATTTGATTTTAATTGAATCCTGCATTGAGCGTCAAGGAATTCAAGTTCAATGATCGCCAAGATCGTCGTAAAGTTTGCATATTATTTAGCAAACACATTTGCGTCTGCTGAACTTGAAATGGAACTGGGACTGGGACTGGAAGTGGCTTAGAGACTGGCAATGAAAACGAATTCAAACGAGTCTACTAGAAGTAGTGGCCAAGTGGAAATTAAAGCACCCAATGCAATATGCACCAAGGAATTTAAATGGAAATTTAATCTGGTCATGCAGAGAAAATATATGGGTAAAGGTAAGACGAAAGTTTGTAAAGCTGGGAATATTAAAATGGAGTTGAAAATGTATAATTAATTGTAAATTCCAATACTTAAATCTAGGAGATTTATAAAGCGGAGGTTATAAACAATTAAATGCATTTTACAGGAGTGGCACAGACGTTGCTCTTGAGGTAAAATATATCTTAAAGCAAGTAAGGATCAATGTTAGGTAGAAAAATTCACAATTTGTAATTCCATCTAAATATCCCATCCAAAAGGACTCTTAACATTTTCTCCAAGTGCTTAACAATTGCATATCGAGCTGCTGTAGGCAAAAGATGCAACCGCAGCTGGATTTTTCTTTTATTAAGTAGTTTGCAGTCGCACAACAACTTCCAGCTTCAGTCTGGGCCGGTGCGTGTTTGGGATCGGATTCGGGTTCGGGCTCCAAGAGGACGACTCGCCGCCGGCTGCCTGGTGGGCACTGGCCATGAAGGCGTTGCCTGGAACTAGTTTAGTGGTAGTTGTCGTCGCGTGAGCAATAGAAGGCGGCCCAATAACTTGGCCAAAAAGTGAACCGGAGAAAGAAACCGCGTTCATAATTGACAATTCGGCAGCGGCGGCGGCTTCTTCGGCGTCAACATTTCTGCCGCGTCGCTGCCTCTGTAGCTGCTTCTTCGGCCTCTGCTGTTACTGTCTGGAAGCGTAGCTGTTAACCGAAGTCCCAAATCTGCTCTTGTCTCAGAAGCGATCGGACCTCACAGCCCAACGGACGGTCCTGTCCGTCTAACGCACGAGTATCGATATCGAGAACAGAGAATCGAGAAGCTAAAAGCGAGCTTAGGATCAAGTCCCAGTCCGAGAACTCCGTCGTGGTCAGGTGAATGCCATCGGGCAACGTGCCTGGCATTCGAAAAGCTATATCGACGAGGCGTGTTCGTGGTGGCGGTTCTTTATACTGTATAGCAGCCAATTTATATATGGTTTGCCCGGTTCAAAACGAAAACAAATTGGGAAGATAACAACAATCGCAGCAAGAATGTTTGCATTTTTGCCAGTTTTATTACTTTGTGTGCATTTGCTGCATTTTAAAACAATCTCGGGAGCAGATCTCCTCCCATCACCATCGATCGTAACAGGAGCTCCTGCGCTGCACCATGGTGATCTAGAGTCAACGCCTGAAACAGGATTTGGAGCAGCCAATATTACTGCAGAGGAAGTCATCGATGATGCGGTAAAGGGTGAGTATTAGTGATAGATTTAGGGGTTTTAAAATACCTTTTTGATTGCATAAAATATGGATACTTTTTAAGTCGTGTTGAGCATTTGATATAAATCTTGATCCTCGAAAAACAAAAGCACACTGATTAATTGTACAAATCCAAGTATGAACCTAGAATACTTATATTTAATAATTGTTGTGGTGATAAAAATTTAATTGAAAATTCTTTTACTTTTTGTGATCAAATTTCATTAAAGTTTAGAAGGGTTATTTTTTTCAGATAAAAGTTGAAAAAGCATTAAGAAACCAAGAATATAAAACCCAATTTTTTAATGTACCTGAATTTGCATCTTGAAAAACTCAATTAATATAATTATATGGCTTTATTAATAATACTTGTCAGGAAGCATTTAGATCCGAAATCGAAAGCCTTCGTTTGAAAAAGCACTGCATATTTTTATAAAAATAAATATGTTTAAATATTTAGGGCTGCAAAATTGATCAAGGTTTCGTTGATATCTTTTTATAATAAATAAAGTTATATACTTTTATAATAAATAAAGTTATATCAAAAGAGTACCATTAAAAGTTAAGATATTTAAATTAAATGATCAGCTCCGATAGATCTCTGAATTCAAGAAAATTAAAAACTTTACAACTTATTGTATATTATAAAGTCATTTTGTTTATGCTTATGATTTAAAGTAAATACTTAAACTAAAATATAGTGTTATTCTAAATTGCTTCATTTAAAATGATATCTTTTCTAATTTCTTTCTTCAATTTAAATAAATTATATTGAAGAATCTTCCAAAGAAACTATAGTTCTCTCAACGCTTTTAATAGTTTGTTTTAAACATACGTCATTAATATAAACGCAGGTTCAACGACTTCGAAAAGAGAATTTTTTGTTCCAACTGTTTGATTTATTCACAACACGCACGTACCATTACTTGTTTGACCTTCAAAAGTCTATAATTCGTATATGGCAACAGAAGGGGAAATGCGAAATAGTACTCTAGGATCGATAGGCCTCTTTTAGCCCTTTGGTTCAGTTAGAGAAATATGTCTAGTGCGTGAACTTTTGGCTCAAACTTGGTCGCTCGTGTCATGTTGCCTGTCAATGTACCCGCCAATCTGTTCTCTGTTATTTATGGCCAACAATTAGACAATTAGACAACACTTTTGATGAAGAGAGGCGTGATCTGGGCGCGATGTCTTTTCGGGGGCGACGACATAAGCCTATTAATTTGGGATGGCTCGCGGATTGGGCTATAAATGTATATAAGGCCATAAGCTGACACCTAAACAACAGGCAATATTCATTAAAAATTAATTTTTATTCACCTTTAACAGCGTTTGCAATGGGAGCCGCGATAAATATCGTTTATATGACTTGCTGGTCGCATAAAATTTAAGAGCTGACATAAAGTAGACCTCCTCCAAGTCCAGTTCACAGTGATTCTGTGCTGCAATTCAGGTTTACTTCCCAGCACTCCCCAAGTAGTAGCAGACAGCCTGTAACGGTCGAAAGACCTTGAACTTGCCACTTGCCCCCGATTCCTTGTAAGCGTTTAGAGTATCTTCAAGATACTGAAGTATTTTCAAGGGTTTGTTCTTGACTTCTTGGGTGTTTTAAGGAGAATACAGGTTTCAAAGGAAAAATACGAATATATTTTACACAAAAGAGTTTAATTTCCAACTCTTGAAAATGTAGCCTTCGTGAAATCGTATTAAGTGTGCCGAAACTCCTCCGGGATCAGCAATCAATCAAAGCTTATTTATTTTATTTTGCTTTCTGGGTGACAGCTTGTCATAACAATTTAAAAAGAATTAAAGTTATAGCCCATGAGCAAAACAAATGTCATTATTTGGGGCAAATGAGTAATATTCCGCCGAAATGTGGGATGAGTCAGAAGTGGATTAACATTTTTGCGCTGGGTGTTAGGCATACTTTGTAAAATTGACTCAAAAATAATTACAAATTCCTGGCACGCCCTGAACGTATTCATCATTAAGAGCTGTGCCAGTGAAGCAGAAACCACGTGCTGACTTAAAAGACTCTCCTTACCCCTTTAAATAAACATAATGCTGAAATTAGTATCAATAAAATTTACACCTAATATAAACCATAAAGCCCATACGTTGACAAGAAGCTCGTTTAAATTAATCGGCACAAAAGAAAAGAATAGCCACGATAAACGTTCGAAATAGCTCATTTATGCGAATCTCAAAACTCGATTTATGTATATTTTTGGGCCAAGAGCAGCGAGAGGCATGTGTAATAAATTAAAGTTATGGCAAATTCATGCTAAATAGCAAGAACAACAACCATATAATGAAAGCCCAATAGAGCCCGTGATCTAAACAAAGGCCTAGACCAATTTTAAGAAGCTGCCAATGGACATGACAAATATATGACAATTGACAGTAGAAAGTTGCCGCGCTCTGGGGGGCAACTCAAAACTCAAGCATCTCTGGCGCAACGGAAAAAAAATGGCACAGCAATTGTCATTCAGTATGGAAAAAGCTTAAGTTTATTGTCAATATTCTGGGCGACCAACAAAAAATGTCAAAATATTGAGTAATCACTCTCAGCTGGGTGAGAAGCGTGGACCCGAAACTCGAAACGTGAACGAATGTTGAGTAAATATTGGCTTGGTCTTTCTTCCCTTCATATGTATATATATATCTTTTTTTTAGGTGCTTTGTCAATACCGCAAAAGATTGGCTTAGAAAATAGGTTGTAAAGTACCACAGTTTTGGCTAGACAATTGCGTATGTAGCTCAAATCTTTCAAGGGGTCAATGAACCTGATTGTCTGAACTGCCTCGGTGGACATTCAAGTGCGATATAGACTCTCAAGTTATGGAGTCATGACAGACAATTAAAACAGTTTTTGTAATTTCCGGAATAAGCGTATAAAATCTGTGACCTACTTATTGGTTTGCAAAAGTGTTTCAAGTACTACTCTAAGTTTCACATATGGGAAAGCTAGTTAGGGAAAGGTATGTCCAAACTTAGGCTTCAGATTCTAAATACTACAAGTCGAAATTTCTTTATATAAAATTTCTTAATATCATGCAATTTTTAATATTTTTAAAATCTTTTTCTTTAATTTACAGCCTCCCCTTCGCTCAACCTTAGTCGCCAGCGTCGTCAGTTCTTTTTCGATCCCAATCTCCTACTCTGGCAGGCTGGTCTAGCTGGGTCTGGTCTGCCCGGTGGCCCCGGGGGCTGGGCTCCCCTGGAGGGCTCCAAGTGCCTCACGGTCCGTGGCCAGGCAGGTGTCTGCGTCCGTATTGACGGATGTCGCCAGTACTACCGAGTGGCCCGTCAGTTGACCTTCGTCACCCTGCGCCAGTGGCCACCAAATGCCGGAGGCATCGGGTTGAATGGGAATCTGTGCAACTTTTTCGATCAATTGGGAAGAGTCAATAATGGAATTTGCTGCACGGACATCGACGCCAATTCCTTTGGGGTATTTTCACTGCCAAGCACAACGACCACGACGACCACTGAGAAGCCTCTGGTGTCGGCAGATGATGCAGATAAAGTGGTTACAAATCCCGAGGAAGAAGAACACAACGAGCCACATGCGGAAGCTCCCCACCCAGAGGATCCCATCGATAATGCAAATAGCGTAGAGGACATGCCGGATTTTCAGGATGTCAACACCATCGAAGGTAATGCTCCGGAACCGAGTCCCGATCCCCAAGCCCAGCCGGAGGAAGAGAAAGTTGAGCAACCGGTGCCCGTTCAGCCAGCCACTCCGATCAATCCTTACCAGTGGCCTTTTGGCTCCTTCGCTGGCGGAGTAGCTCAGTGGCCGCCACCGTTGCCCACCCATCCGCCCACCACTGGCGGCTGGCCACCACCGTTGCCCACGCATCCCCCGAACCATCATTATCCCACGCACCCAACCACTGGCGGAGTTCCGAGCACGAAACGCACCACTCCGCGTCCCAGTCCTAGTACCACCAAGCGACCCAGCTACCCGAGTTATCCAACTGCGGCGCCCACAACCTCCACGACGACCACACGTCGTCCGGTGGCAAGTGGCAGCAGTCCGGAGGGACTGCCGCTGCAATGTGGCAACAAGAACCCGGTGTCGCCCGACCAGGAGAGGATTGTGGGTGGCATCAATGCCAGTCCGCACGAGTTCCCCTGGATAGCAGTGCTCTTCAAGTCGGGCAAGCAGTTCTGCGGAGGCAGTCTCATCACCAACAGTCACATTCTCACTGCCGCTCACTGTGTGGCACGGTAAGGATCGATGAATACCTCAAAGTATCTTCAATTATTGATTTTCCTTTCAGCATGACCTCGTGGGATGTTGCGGCTCTGACTGCCCACCTGGGCGACTACAACATCCGAACGGACTTCGAGGTCCAGCATGTTTCTCGAAGGATTAAGCGCTTAGTGCGCCACAAGGGATTCGAGTTTAGCACGTTGGTAAGTTTAGGATGAAGATTTAATTAAGAATAAGATACTTAATGATATTCCCTCCAGCACAATGACATTGCCATACTCACGTTGAGCGAACCCGTTCCCTTCACCCGTGAGATCCAACCCATCTGCCTGCCCACCTCGCCCTCGCAGCAGTCGCGCTCGTACAGCGGCCAGGTGGCCACGGTGGCGGGATGGGGCAGCCTCCGGGAGAACGGACCTCAGCCGTCGATTCTCCAAAAGGTCGATATACCCATCTGGGCCAATGCAGAGTGCGCCAGGAAATACGGAAGAGCAGCGCCAGGTGGCATCATAGAGTCCATGATCTGTGCGGGCCAAGCGGCCAAGGATTCCTGCAGTGTAAGTATTAGTCCTTCAACAAATATATATCCTGTACAATATATATCCTTTGCTTGCAGGGCGACTCTGGTGGTCCCATGATCATCAATGATGGCGGACGTTATACCCAAGTGGGCATTGTGTCCTGGGGCATTGGCTGTGGCAAAGGACAATATCCTGGCGTATATACTCGTGTCACGTCCCTGCTGCCTTGGGTTTACAAGAATATTAAGTGAATATATAGGATTGCGGTTAGTCTAAGACGTGATATGCAATGAGATAAGATCGAGCAATGTAATAAAGCGAATCAACTTTTAAAATATACCAGAAGCACCTGAAAGTATGCCATGAGAGTTAGGGAGAGTTTCCACACTTTTCTGTGGCGATTGGTTAAGGGGCTTGGGTTGTAAATGAAATGAATAAAATGTATTACAAAAGAACATATAAAGATATATTAAAAATTAAATATAAAAGACAACAAAGTAAGCAAAGTTTTTACTTTAAAAACTTTGTTCAAAATGACGACACCTAGACTTTTTCAGCTCGAAGATATGTTCAAGTTTAACCACATTGTATTGGATCCCTTGGTCGAGGTGTACTCCCTTCCGTTTGTTCTCCCAAAAATATTGGAACATCCCGACTTGGTGCTCGCAGCAGTGGCACCTGATGACCGCCTCATGGGCTTCATCCTGGCCACCAGAACTGTGAACACCAAAAAACCTCTTATTGGGGATGGAAAAGATCAGACTTCAAGCCATGGACACATCTCTGCCTTGGCCGTGGCCCACGAGTACCGGAGACTGGGCCTGGGCACTCGGTTAATGGAGAGTCTGAGGCAACTTCTAGACGGCTACAAGGACCAGTATGTGGACCTATTTGTGCGCGAGAAGAACCGCAATGCCATCGTTCTGTACGAGACTCTGGGATATGTCAAGTACCGCTGGCTGCCCCAGTACTATGCCAATGATCATGGCTACGACATGCGGCTGCCTCTGGCAAGCGACGTGGAACGAAGATCCCTGGATGGTATTACGAGGAACAAGCTCTACAGCTTCGGCAATATGGTATTTTACCTACTGATGATCTATGTGGTGGGAGTAAGGCACATTTTCATTGGCGACACGCGATAATCGATGAATATTTCCATTACCCTACTTACCCAACACATGGTTCTGCTGCAGAGTTAGAATCCCATCGCAGACATGAATAAAAATTTCAGAAAAAGTTCATTGCACTCGAACATTAGGAAACCTCCTAAAGACAAAGATGAAAACTAGAAAATATATGTCAGAGAACATATGGAAGCAAAGAATTGTTTATATGACAACATTGAACCAGAATTTTTCAATTCTGTCCGTTTCAAGTTGCGTAAAATGGCAAAAAGCGAAAATCATTGCGCGTGTTTCGGACACATGCTCTCCGACCAGGCTACACTATTATATATTTTTATATAGTATACCAATTTGTTTGCTTTGAAATATGTTGCTAATAGAAAGCAAAACAACAAGGGCCTTGACCGTCTCCAAACGCGAATTCGCAATTGAATTTCGCTTGGCAAGGAGACGGATCATAAATGCGTTTGCCCGAAAGTATCTGCACTGTGAATGGGTATCTGTATCTGTAGCTTCGCCCTCGTGCGTCAACGGAAACATGTCGGACGTCGGAAGCTACCTCAATTGATTTTTCTTTTAATTAGCTGAAGCTGAAATCTAATTCGAATACAGATGCTGAACCTCCAATGGCCATCGAATGTACTTTCTCATCTCGAACGCATTCTCCGGCTCCGGGTAGTAATCGAGGACTGTCCTCTGATGTGCGTACCCCAGGGAACAGTATAGGCGGTAAGCAACCATGTTACTGCATCGCATGAACAGGTTGATGCAGGAAGCTCCTCTGAATTCCAGCGCCCTGTAGAAGTAGTCCATCAGGGCGGTGGCCACGCCCAGACGTCGATAGTCCGCGGAGACGGTTAGCGCCGAAATATGACCCTGCGACTCCCACTTTCTGCCAATGTTCTCCTTCTTCCCAAAGATATATCCCATTAATCTGCCCTCGGGACCCGGAGCCACGGCAATCTGTGACAGTCCTGGAAACTCCAGGAGGTGCTTCACAAAGAAGGTCAGGCTGTACACCTCGGTTAGGGCATCAAAGACCAACGAATTGAATTTAAATAAATCATCAAGTTGCATCTCGCGCAGGCAAGTCATAATTTAGCAACCAAAAATTTTAAATATTTCGAATTAATTTTGAATAGCATTGAAAAATGTTTAATAGTTGACAAGTTTGGCTATACAATATTTCAACAAATTAAGTCATCCTGAATCAAAGAATATTGTAATTTTATCTGCTATTACTTTTAAGTTTAAGGGGCTTTTTTCCAAAACTTCGTTGGTTAAATTAAAAAGGTTTGTGAAACAAATTCCGCTTAATTGTTATATATTTTTAACAATTGTAATTACCTTTTCCTAAATAAACCGAATTAAGCCGGACAGCTAAGACCCTCCTCACACAAGGGAATCAAAATATATATCTTTTGATTCTCTAATGAGGTTAATGTTCGAGGCACTCATTGACTCAGCGGCCCGTGCGCGTTTCAAAGATCTATTTATACAATTTAATGGCGCATTTTGCACAAAAATAAATAAAAGTACAAACCGATATTTGTCTATACATATTTATACTCTGTACATGTGTGTAAATATGCATATATATATACACCAATTGTGCCGGTAAAGAGCCAGCAATCTATTTATATTCGGAAGCATCATCCCACAATGTTGTGATCTTCTTGCTCCTGGACAGGTGGTCCAGTCAGAAAGATAAAGAGCCTGAATGGTCTCCGTACATCCCAAGTGTAAGTTCGCAGATCTAAATAAAAAATCCGTCTGCTTCTGGCCTGAAGATGAATGATTTGCTAATTCCCAAAACATTAGTCTATTCGCATATATCCCTGCGCTCGAGACTTGCGCCTTGTTTTAAAAAGATACATATAGAAAAGATACATGTATAAAATTTACACATATGTATATATATCAGCACTGGATGTTTGTTTAGCGGTCTTTTCCTATTATTTATTTTTCAAGCATGTGTGATTTATAATGATTTATCATCTCATTCTCCCACAAAGAGAGACCAGAACAACAAAGTGAAATCATTCACATCTGTTAGAATATATATGTTTTCAAGAATATGCTGGGATATGAAATATATAATGGTTAAGGTTCAAGGAACAGTTAAAGCATTAATAATAATTTATAATATTAGCTTAATGAGTAATACTTCTTGACATCGAGAAATGCTAAAACACATATTTTAAACTATATATATTTGTAACCAAGTTTTGAGGACTTTTTAAATTTAGAAAAATCTGATTTTCAGACATTTTTCACATGTAATAAATAATTATTTATTTATTAATTTTACGAACTCACATTTGAAACAAAGAAGTAAGAAAGTTTTTACAATTAAAAGAACCTTAGGTTTTTTTTACTGATACACCGAGTTAAAAATATCTTCACAAAAGTATTTTTTACACTTTTATTTAGTTTGTTTTTTAAATAAAATTCAAGGCTATAACTTTGGCATATGTTTTTCATGATTTACGTAAACCAAAGTGGGCGTAAAAAATGTTCCATTTCATGAGGACATGTCTAAATCGGTTCGCCTGTTGATGCTCATCCGGTGTATAAATATAAATTCTATAGGGTTGTATATGCCTCTGTCTGCTATTTAGTATAGATAACTGTATACAAATGATGTGAATATAAAACCCTATCAAGATCTAATATTTATTTGAATTATAATTTCCAATGTGTGTTATGCATGGATAGATATAATTTCAGAATAATGAGTAACTAAGTAAATACAACTTGAAGATTAATGTTTGCCAATTGATTGCTAACACTTTGCCTAATGCACATTTGATTTATTCAACCCCTTTAAGTGTGAAAGTATCGAAGTAGCAAATAATTTGTTTAATGTGGTGAACACGCACAAGTGCATTGCGCATTAGGCAGACTGTCTGAATATTGTTCTGACACGGGAAGATATGAGAACAATCAGTACGAATGCCCGCGGGCTTGCTCAATTTGAAGATTTCTTTTTTAAATAAACTCAAAATTCATAGAACCGAATTTTCGAGGCAGACGCACTTTACACACGCTCGCAAGTACGCACACAGGCGAGCATCGGGCCCAAAGATGTAGACACGGACGTGACCGATGGTCGAATAGAATATAGATTTCGAAATGTGAAATGTATTTTTCGGCTTTTCGGCTTTTCCGCCGAGGAAATTCGTGTGCGAATTCAGTGCGACTTGGGCTGCTAACTTGAACGCGTTGCAAACGAGAAAACCATCCGAAATAAAGAAATTTTCAACTAGAAACTAACACATAGATATATCTATAGCATCTATCTTGCTGGGCTGTCTATATATACGGATATATAGATATAGATACGAGTATTTTCTCTGGCAAAAGTGAGCAATGCGTTGTGCCGCGTTTTAAAAATAGAAACTTACAAAATTCTCAACGGAGCATTGGTGAAAAAAAGGGTTTTTCGAATTTCCTCGCCAGTGCCAAAACCTTAAATTTGCAATTAAGCGATCATCCCGAATCTGTGCGAATATTATGTATATTTTATATATACTATATGATACATACTACATACTATATAAATGAGGAAAACTATTTCCAAATGGATCGGTTGTGCTCGTGCCCGTTCCGAAAAAATTATATAAGAACGCGTGATATTCTGTGCAAAATAATTCCCGATTTATTTTCATGATTTTCTTCCAATTCTCCATAAATTTTCCAGTGCTTCTGTGTGCATAGGCGTCGTTTGCAAAATCTTTTCGTAGAACTTGCGTGCGATTTGGCAATAACCAACGCCTACGACAAAAAAATTGAAAGAGCGCGATTCCTTCCGACAGGCGGCTGTGTGTAGGCGGTGTGCAAAAGTGTTTTAAAGTTGAACTTGAAATTCAAAACAACCGGCTACCATGAGTTCTGGGTAAGTAATTGCTTAATTTATTAAATAAAAATCTATATAGATTTTTCTATAATTTATTCAATGATTAAAGTCTTTATTTGCGTTTAAATTGGTTAAAAAGAATATATGTAAGAAAAATATATTCTTTTAACCAATTTAACCGCATAGTGACAATATATTCAATATATTGGGATGTGTTTCAGAAGAACTAAAGTCTTTCGCGTTTAGAATTTAATGTTAAATATAAACAAAATATATAAATATTTTGTCTTAAAAGTTCAATGTATTATTTGGACCAAAACCCTGTAGTCCTTATTATACATTTTGCAAATATCGGATCATTCTATATCCCACCGCTAGTGATGTGTTGCACATTATTTCCTTTTCTTAGAGTATTATTTTCTCACTTTACAATATATTTTGTTTATCTTTAACAATGGTAAATTTACAACAAAAATTTGCTGACAGCAAATAAACAGTTTTCCTTATTTTTAATTAATTTATATTATTTCCATATCAAGGGTAAAGATCTTCCAAGTTATAGGGCTTTAAAAAATGATTTACAACTTCCTTAAACCATCAAATCGAAATGTCGAATTTAGCTAATTTACAAAACCAATCATAATACCTAAAAATATCTAGTCAAAGCAGCAGCTGCTTTATTTACCTACCAAAACTTATCATCAATATTTTTAAAGGGTAAACCAAAAAACGAAAAAAAAACTAATAAAAAGAAAAACAGCTGAATCCGGGAAAACTCTCAACGCGAGTCAGAAAGAATAAATAAAACAGATGTGTGTGCATATATTTTATGTATATATATAAAATATACTTACATATATATACATCTTTATGATCTCTTGTACAATTAAGGCTCACACATGAGTTTTTTGAAGGCCATCGGCTGTGGCCCACGCCCACGCGCACACCCAAAGCTCTTTTTGGCCAGCCCCATGGTGCACGCGCTTTTTGGCAGGCGACACTTTCGGTGTTCTGGGTCCCTTCCCCTCGGCTCCCCTCGGTCAGCATTGTCGCACCATTTAATTAATTAAATTTCGTATTTTTCACAAAAACATTTCGCCCGGTTGCACAGTTTTATGTGTTGCCCCCCCAGCGAGGAGCCTCAGCCTCCTAGTTCTGTCTAGAAGCATTTGGCACACGTGTTTCGGAATTCGAAATTCGGACGGCTGACGGCATTCACCGGAAGTCTCTCTCAGAGCCACGCACTTCATATAGCACACATTCCCAAGAACCTTTCAAAACAAAGTCAAGAATTTGGCATAAAATGCATTTTGGTTTTATGTTTGTCGTCTTTTTCAGGTTAAGATGTTTGGGTTTTTTTTTTTTGTTTTACTTATTTTGCATTTCTTTTTGTTGACGTTGATGGGTGGCGCATAAATTTTCAGCAGCCGAAAATATGAGGGAAAATATATTGAGGAAATTGGGTCAAAGTCTTCAAAGAAATTGACAAATTTGCGAGAGTCTAAATATATTTTTAAAATCGGTTTAGTTTTTTATTTAAAAAGCAATATAATCTACTATATAAATTTACAATAATTGCAATTAACTGAGCTCGATATCAACAAGTTATAAAGCGTGAACTTGAAATAAATATTGTTCAAGTGTGTGCTTATTTTCGTGTGAACTTTTTATTAAGTTTAAATTATTTTTCGCATTTTGATGCATTACCCGACATGACTTTGATTTTTTTCCAACGACAATTATTTTCACACTTCATTGTCGATTGTCTTTGCCTTTTGTTGATTACGTAAATCAGGTGTGAGTTTATTTATTTTACACATTCTTGCATTTATAAACTTCGCAAACAGATCGCTGGCCTGAAGTTCAAGCGGGGCTCTCTCTCAGTTGACCATGAAATTTGAATGTCAAAAAGGGAATTAAAATTAAAGGAAGATTCCCGAACCGATATGGCAATGGAAACGAAGCCACACCCAAGTGACAAGTCAACACCACTAAAGTGTTGACTTATGGTCAGCCATGGGATTGATTTGGATCGTTTTTGCAATGATTCATGGATTCAGTTCCAAGATACTCTTCAAATAATAGAATGTTTAGAAAAAGATAAAGTCTGGTTCGAAAATGTTTTTTACTTTATAAACTTTGATTTATAAATCTACTTTCTTCTCTCTCCTATTCAAACTTTTTCTTCACTCATTTTTAAATCCAATTCGTGTGCCAATATCGATATCCTGGCTATATTTCTCAACTGCCAACGACTTAATCTCTTAGGAACAAGAAAAACAAAACACGGCGCGCCTGGCGGGTCTCAGTAGACGATGAATGACGACAACATGTGGCCAGGGTAGAAATAATATTTTAAAAAAATATTCGTTTGCATATCGTCCGAGGAGAAATATGGGCGCCATCGATTGTGCAACGGGCTCAAGTCGGAGCAGAGCCTGCGCTTAACTTTCACCCGCGATCGTCGGCGACGTTGACCCAGGCCAGATTAATATAAATAACTGAGAGTGCCGGCCAATCCCATTGGGCAGCCAGACTTGGGCTGCCCGGTTGCCCGGCTGATGTGCTCATGTCATGCAATCAACGCAGCAGCCACAAGAAATGACAAATGCAAAACGAGTTGCACACACACTCTTGAGGCAGTCGTAGAAAGTGATGAATGAGTTCCCTGATTGCGATTGCGGAGGCCTCACCCGGGCCACTTTTTATCATACAAAGTATTAAAGTTTTTCCTCGGGCTGTGCGATTTTTATTTCAAGGTCAATTTCACAGTGGAAAAAACTTTAATAGTTTTGCACAGGCTCGTGTCGGTGGGTCTCGGGTGTGGGCGTTGATTTGAATAGATAGATAGATACTTTGAATACACTTTGAGAAGGTATATAATATTTATAGCTGTAAGAGAGAGATTTGAATATTTGTGATTAACAATACTTGCTGAGTTGAAATAATGAATAAATTTAGTAACTAGGCGATAATTCAATCTTAGTTATTTGGTTGTTTAAATCATTTTCTACTACTATTTATATTTAATACAAAATATTCAATCGAAACAATGGTTTTTATATATATATATTTTTTTTAATATTTCTTTATAAGTCTTTAAAGACTTACTTAAGGTACTAGTGTATTCCGTCTTCGGCTTTACTATCTGGTTTTGTTTTCCTCTTTTTTATGATTAGTTTATCACATTTTGTTTTACTTTTCGCTAAAAGATTTCTTCTGCTTTTGTTTTTAATGGCATATAAATTTGCTGTGTTTTATGTTGGCAGCATTAAAGTAGGTATAAATAGTATCTAATCGATGTATATATACCCACGCCTGTGTATGTTTGTTTTCTTTTTGCTATTTGTACATATACATAGATATATGTGGATAAACTATAGTTTTGGCTAATTTATGGGATTAAATGCCAGACGAAAAGGCGTTGCTTTGGGCAATAAAAAAGGGAATAATCAGAATAATCTTTAAAAACAAATACTTTCGAATGATTTAACTTTAAAAACTAAGGAAATGAGTAATTATTTATCAAACATTGGTGAATAAATACATCACAATTTCAATTTTAGAACCGAGAATGAAGGAGTTTTAAAGAAAATAAGACGAAAAAACTAAAGAACCGTGGCAACACTTAGCACATAATTAAGAATCCCATTCATCTCTCACATTTAAGAAATCTCATCTCCCATTTCCCACAATGAGGGGCCTGTGGCTAACTAATTAGATGGCCCTGGTGATTGATGGATGGATGCAGAGTCCCGAATATCTCAGTCTGACCCAGTTTCGCGCCAGCCAAAACACTATTATTGAATGATTTAGGGGGAAAAGCACATTTTCAGATATTTTCTCAGTGAAATCGAATATTATTGACAGCCACTCGACTCGACTCTCAAGTGTGCGTCAATTGCCGGTGGTTCTAATGCGTCTGTCAGTCTGCCCAATGAGTCACAGCAGCCGGCAGAGGGAAGGGAGGCACCTCCACCAGGTGGGGTTATCCAGGGAGCACGACCTTGACAGGTTTCCATGGTTCCATATGGGAAGAGAGTGGGAAAATATGAACTCATACGAAATCATTCGTAAATCAATTTAAGGCCTAGAACCTTCCACAAAATCATTTTGTTGCGAGCGATGAGCTTGCAGATACATTTTGCCTCTCAACTTTCCCCTTCTTTTGTGAAGAGTTTCAGCCAGTCATTCAGTGTTTAAGATTCTTTATCGCTTTCTTGCCAATTATTATTTAATCGCAACAAAGGCCAGAAAGGAAAACAATCTTGTTTTGTTGTCTGCCAAGGCTAGTGGGCCACATTTCCGCCAAAAGCCTGTTAATTAGAGCAAGCCGAGTGCGCGGATTCGATAAAGAAATCCCCATGAAATTCCGCTGGCGGAGTGGGAGATAGTCTTCGGTTTAATTGTGAAAAGCGACAAAAGTAATAAGCAGACGACACGACAGCGGAGCGAAGACAATTAGCCGCACGATAAGAGATGCAGATACAAGCGCCAGATACCAGATACAGATAAACGAAAACGTCGAAAGTATTTGGCGCTTAGCTGGAGATTTGTCGCCAGCATCGAACCACTTTGACAGACGTATAAATTGCTCCACGCCGCTCTGCTCCACTCCGCTGGCCGCTGGCAGGCCGTGTATCTTGTGGTCATAGACAGGCGACGGCGACCACCGCGTGCCAGGCGAACGTTTGTCATGAGCTCGGTTTTCCTTTTGCGGCACTGCTTAAATGTAAAATGTATCTGCAACAAGTTGCCGAACGACTCGCCTGAGCCTCAGTCGCAGTCTCCAGCGAACCCGCTTCAATGCGCGTCGAGACTCCGCTGCGTTCGGTCGTCCAGTTCGCATCCAGATACAAAGCGAACCCGCGAGATACTTCTGCGCCGCGCGTGTGTCTACGCCAGTGAGTGACCAAAGTGGGCTGCGAGGCCAGGGCCAGATCGGTTCCCGGCGGAGGATCTGCCTCCAAAAGAGAACGCGGCCAGATAGCGTTAGTTTAGCTTCAGCCAACTCTTTTTAGCTCATGCCTAAAAATAATTAAGATGCGTGAGCGTATCTCTTTCGGTTCTCAGTGTGAGGAAAACCAGCTGTTCATGCGCCTCTTTGATTCTGTTCTCGATTCGAAAAAGAGTCCAAAGATGATGATTCTGTGAGTCATCGCCAGCGTCGAGCATTTGCGGGCTGCCCTGTGTCAAACCAAAAAAAAAAAAAGGTTAAATTGACAAGCCGCAATCGATCGATCGTTGAGTCAGACGTCTAGGTTCCAGTCTCAGTCCCAGTCTATTGTCCAACCCATAATTTCAGAATATTCAGTGAACTCTTTGTTCATACAACTCGATTGATAAGGGCTCATGTGCAATTTCAAAATACTTTCCTTAAGCAAGATAATTTAAAACAAAGAGCTGGCTGAAGCTCCGTTTCTTAATGTATAAATTTAACAAAATACAATTCAGTTAAACAGTGAAGTACTTCTAGCAACTGAAGAGTGCCTTAGCTTAATTAAACAACAAAGTTAAGATAAGAAAAGTTAAGGAAAAGAAAAAGACAAACAATGGCCACCTCAACGCTGCACTCTCCGGCACCGTCGCCATCATCCGGCCCTGTCCCGGCCAAGAATCCGCAGCTGAAGCGAGTGGTCTACTCCAAGTACCGCGAGTTGCTGGGTTCGTACAATGATAAGGCCAATGCCATCATAGACACGCTGCCAGCTTACATGGTTCGTCAGGATCGGGGCTTTCAACTAACAACGGATCTGTCGCCGAACGGGGATGCAGCCAAAGGCTGCACGGATTCAGTGTAAGTTTTACAAAGTGAGCAAGTGTGCAAATATACTACAAAGTGAGCTAGTGAACAAGTAAATAACTTAGTGAGCATTTCAACACAAACAAAAACAACAAGGGAAGTAAGGTTTAAACTAAATAAAATCAACAAATTCATTTAACATGCTCCATTTACATATTAAAGGGAACCCCACTGTTACTCTTACTTCCTTCTTACTCAAGAGCAATAAGAATCCATATAATGAACTATATTACAGATATATTAAGCTTATATTACAGATATATTTAGCTATATAATTATACATACTACTTAACGCGCATTTGCGGGAATAATAGCTGAAAAGACCTAGACTGCACAGGCGAAAACAATTTCTAAGTAAATATTTATCGCTAGATTAGCTCAACTGTGGAATGTGGGCGACGGCTGGACGACGGGGCACCCTGTACTCCGCCAGCGGCTCCAGCTATTTATAGGCACACTCACACACACTGCGGTGGACGGGCGGACAATGACTATCATTATGTCATGTTGCATGTGGCAGCTTTCAAGTTCTCAGTTCTGCTTCTGCTGCTGCTGCCCTTGATCTTGAAATATGCGCAGCCAGCTGCAACTGCAGAAACTTCTGGGCAACGAGTTTGCTCTAGGAACAGGGTATTCAGGGGGTATTATGGTTTTTAGGCATGTTGAAAGTATTAATGCTTTTAATAATTTATAAAAATTTTATTTTGTGAAGTTAAACCTTTCCATATTTTAAAAAATGTCTATGATTAAGAAAACTGTGTGTGTTATAAGGCGATCGTATATATTGCTACCTTACTCTGGGCAACTTGCATTAATAATATATATCTAAGAAATACAATTTTCCTTTTGCTTATTACCATCATTATTAAGGTTTCAAATAAAACCGTATAAAAACTATTAAAAAATAAAAATTAATATTATTGCACATGAAAAGTCTCTTTAACTAAGTTTGTAAAAGATTTCAAAGAAATTGCAATGTCTGGAAGCCAATAAAAAGTTTAAAAAAATATGATCTGAGTCAAACCTAAAATTTGTTTAAATACAAATATTCTTTGCTATATAAAGTTCATTTTTTACACTTTCAACTGTATTTATATTTCAAAGTTATATTCCCTTAATGGAGACTCAATTTATTATATTTTTCCGAGATATCTTTGAGTTCATCACTCGCAGTTGCAACTCCTGCCGCAATCCATTTTCCGTATCTGGTCTAGATCCACCGGTTCCACGCTCCGACCAGTTGCCTCAAGAGGCATATTTGCACGCTCATTTGCATGACTCAAAAATCGAAACCAAAAACTAAAAAAAAGGCAAATAATAAAAAGTGAAAATGCACAGATGGTTTTCTGTCATTCCGTTTTTTGAAATTTTGTTTGTAAATTGCTAACGTTGCATGTTTTATTCTCATGCACGGATAGATGCTTACGAGGGGAAAAGATTACTTATTTTAGCCAACATGACTTGGATATTTACCTAGGAATATATATATGGAACAATCTCATTTATTTAAGGCACAGAATAGCCTTTGGTGACATGAAAAATGTGCCATTATTAGCAAAATTGCAACAAAGTCTGTGAACAAATCCAGCTAGAAGCTGAACATGCACTTGGTTGGCAAGTCTTCCTGCTTCCACGTACTTAGTATTGTGTAGTTTTGGGGTCTGACACTTTAATTGCCAAATCTGTCAGGGCAGAGCGAACAGTTGGCGGTCTTGTCTTGTGGTCAATTGCTGGCCATTCGAGTCCCCAAGTACCGGGTACTGACGCCATGTCCCAGCCATTGACGTCACCGGACGACATCTGTCCCTGAGTGCCGGTTGCCGCGTGTGCTTCTAGTTTTGGCCCAAAACGCGTGTATCTTTTTAATGTCTCTTCTTCTTTGCCATGAGAAATTTGTATGTTTTGTTGCCTCGATTGAGAACAATAAATATAAATGGCGCCCCAGGAAGTGTTAGTGCACAACCTGATATTTTTTCTGGGCTTGTCTCTGGCCACAATAACTTTCATAATCGCGCCTTATAAGTCCGGCTAACGTTTAATACAGAAAAACAGTTAGCAAAACTGTTGTGTAAATTGAGTTTCCTACACTGCCATTTACAAAGATCGAATCGAGTCGAGTCGAGTCAATAAACGAACCGAACTGAACCGAACGACCTCGCAATTTTGGGCACGTCCCGACAGTTATGGCAACGCCTGATGCTATTAATTCGCACATAATCAATGGCAAGTTCAGGCAGACATAGGCATGAGTGCCTCAACCAGCCGGGCATATCTCTCCATAGTTTTCCCCGGTGTGTATAAGGAGCAGACAGCATTTCGTCGCTCGCTCCCCTCATATGGCGGCAATTAACGATCTGCGATCTGGCTTCGATCCGATTTGCCTGCGAGTCAGATGTTAACCGCAGCGGCGACTGAGTTACGTCACTTTTGCATTTGACTTTGATGCACGCGCTCCAATTTGCATGTAAGCCAGTTCGACATTAAGTCTGACTTGTGGGTGATTTCGCAACTGTTTTCCCACACAGCTTGGCCTTTGCGGTTGCGGTTTCTGTTTCGGTTTAGCTCTTGGCCAGGTCATCTTTTTGCGGAGCAGCGGCGGCTGAGACTTCACCTGTTCCTGTTCGCCTGACCCACTTGGATGCGAGTCACTCGCGACGCACAAGCACACATAAAAACTAATGAAGCAGGCAACAGGCCCGACCACTTTTCAGAACCCGAACCTGAGCTGAGACTCAGTCGCACACATGAAGAAATTTTAGACAGGATTCAGTGGATATAAGATTTTGTCAAATAAAAGAGATCTCAAAATGGATCATCTTGATCTGTCAATTTAAGCCACAGAACTATATAATGTATACTTAAAGCGGAAGTCGTTTATAAATAGATTTTTAAACGTTGCAGTTTGTATTATAAATCTTTATCAATCTCTAGGAAAAACAGAAAAATAACATAACATGAGCCCTGTTTTTACTGAGTTAAAAATATCGTTACTAAAACTATAAATGCAATATGTACAGATTCTTTTAACTTCGATATATCAAACTTTACAATAATTTCCTTATAAAAGTGAGCAAGATTTGAGTCCATATTTTCCATGAGACTTTTAATTTAAAGACTATTATTTTCATATATTTTACCAGTGTGTCGCATTGGCTGTATTTTGACATGAAATAAAAAGACTATAATTTCATGTCGGTATTTCTTTTTCTGTACATTGCAAGCTCCAGCTGCAGTGAGAAGATGCCTGACCATCACTTTCTTTCCGCATAACAGGCTTTCATACTTATGCTCTGGCTTCGTGCGGAGCATACGTTAACGAGAACGTCACCGAACATCTTCGATATTCGCTTTTAATTAGTAAATTGTAAGCACTATAAGTTAGGCAAATTATACGGAGAAAATGCGGCACTAAGTGCGAAGTGTGAAAGATTTCTTGAACGGGACTCTGGGAAAGTGCCAAGAAAGTTGTGACAGTCTACGGGGTCAGGAAAAGTCAACAGTATACCTTAAAATGTAATTGTTTTTATTTGATTTTTAATTAAATATAAACCAAAGTAAATAATGTAAAATCTATATAATTAATCCCCAAATCAAGATTGAAATTATAACAAATTATCATTTTGCTCCTTTGTTCCTCATCTTATTTCATCAACCATTTAAATATTGAGCGACAGGTAAAGGCAATGTTTTCATCAACAGTTTTATAATTATTTTTTCGCGATAATACATCTATAGCTTCTCACTTTCGACCTTTCAAATTTTGCACTTCATCGTTCGCCTCACCTTTTATGGATGGTTGTCCATAACAACTTCAACTCGACTCGACTCAACTCACTTTCCCCCTTGATCGTAAAATATCCAAACATTGGCTCATTGAACTATCGATGAGCGACTCATTAGTCAAGCAGCAGCTAAGAAAGGAAAAGCACAAATGAGGGCTTTTGCGAGGCAATAAATTAGAAAAAGATTTAACAAAAATTATGATAAATAGACCGAACAAAGTGGAGACGGATAAAAGATTAGCATTGCCCAAGTGGGGTAGCGAAAATACACAAGCACTGAAAGAAAACGAATTTTTTTTTATTATTTTTGTACATTTTAAATTATATTATTAATTTCTGAAGTCTGTAATATTTTCAAAGCTATTCTAAGAAGTAAAGTAATATTAATTATTTATATTATTCCCACTTTTAGGTATGGACAACGCGGAGGAGGCGGAAATGGTGGCTTTGAGGCCCCTGCCTGCGTCCAGAACGCGATGATGACAAAAGACAAGAAGCCATTCACCTACACGCCCGGCGGCATCGATCTCTCGCAGATCCGGTCGGAGCGTATGGCCAAGCGCCTGGCCCGCAACGCCCAGTCAGAGGGAGCCACCGGGGCCGCCCAACAGAACAGACCCGCCCAGCCCCAGTCGCCGGGCGGTGCTGCCAGCTCGATGGGCGCCGCTGCCATGGGCATGCCGTTCCAGGTGCTGCCGCCGCCACCGCCGCCGCCGCAGCCGCAGTCTCAGCAGGGTAAGAATGGCACACAGTCCGTCGCTGCTGCACCCCCACCACCACCCCCACAACAACCCAGCTCACTCGCGCCGCCCACTGGAAGACTCAGTGCACCCGGGTCGCCGGCCACGGCCCGCAAGTCGCCGACGCCACAGCGATTCGAGCCGCCGCCGCTGGGCTTCCGGCCGGAGATCAAGATCCCGCCGAATCCCATGGCGGCGCTCCGCAAGGTACCTCCGCCGGTGGAGAAGAACACATTCTGGAAGGATGAGTACGTCAAAGATCGCTCCAAGAGCCCCTTGCCCGAGGTGGCCGCTGCAGCGGCTGCCCCCGATGCCGTTGATGGTGAGCAGAGCTGAAGGATTTGGCTGGCTTTACATTTCGTTGGGTTTATGGTTCCGCTACTGATCCCGATACGACTCACCACACATCGCCAGCAATTACTAAGCGGTTGAGGTTGCTTATTCTAAACCCCCATTCGACTAACCCGACATCCACAAGGCCCTACAAATTGGCAACAAAAATCCTCCAACTAACAGCACTAAATTTTATTAATGAAGTTTAGCATATTCTAGGGACACTTTATAATATTTTGTTTCTTGAATGTAGGTCCCAGGCCATCGGCAGCCTCCGTGGACAGCAACAGCAACAGCAATAACTACAGCAGCAGCTACAGCCCATACACACAGCCCTCGTTGCCCTCCCCCAAGACACCTCCAATGCAGCAGCCGCAGCAGTTGCCAACGCCACCGGCCACACCGCCACAGCAGCAGCAGCAGCAGTCGCCGCAGCACCAGCAGTCGCCGCAGCAGCAGTCGCCGCAGCAGCAGTCGCCGCAGCAACAGACCGCGCGACCAGAGTTCCGCAGTGTGCCTATGCCCACGTCGCCAGCTGTAAATGTCTACACTCGGCAGACGGACTCTCCCGGATCGCCATTCGAGGCGTCACAGCGATCTACCGAGAGCCCCTTCCGGTATGCACAGCAGCAATTGCAACAGCAGCCACCGCAGCAACGTCCTGCAGCGGCGCTTTCGCCATTGGCTCAGACCCCAGTGCAGCAGCAGCAGCAGCAGCAGCCACAACAGCAGCAGCAACAATATCAGCAGCAGCCGCCACAACAGCAGCAACAACAATATCAGCAGCAGCAGCAGCAACAGGCTGTACCCTGGCGTACCCAGCGCGCACCGCCAACTCCACAACAGCAACAGCCGCAGCATCCGCAGCCAATTTACAACAATGTGCAACAGCAGCAACAACGATCTCGGGATGTTTTCAGCCCGGCAAGGACTGAATCACCAGCAGCAGCAACGTTCAACGCACAGCAGCAACATTTTGGCACTCAACAAAACCAATATGCCGGAGCAGCCAAGCCGGTGAGTGCAAGTCCAACCAATCGTAACTAACAACATTACCAAATGAATTGCGCATGTTTACACATTAATTTTTGTGTAATTTGCATTTGCATTTGCATTTGTCCTTTGGCTTTATTACTCATGCGACGCATTGAGAAAAATCCCTGAACGATGTATGAGTTGAATATTACTCATACATCGTTGTTTCCAAATAGTAAATGACTCGCGGAAACACAAGATATTTTTAAATCAAAATCTATAAGAGACTTTTGGTCGGAACATTGAACGCAGTCACCAAGTGCAGCGGCTAAAAATAGATGAATGCAAAGGCCAAACACGAATTTTGAACTTGAGGCAATTGGCACTAACTCTGAATGTTTAGTCTTTAGTTTTTGAACAAGAAAATAATAAAATAAAATAAACAATCGTTTATTTTATATAGACCAACGTTGGCTCGCTGTACATAGCTCCATTGGCGCAGCCCACAGAGCCGCAGGCTCAACGAATTCTGCTGCAGCAGCAGCATCAGCCTTCGGCCCGGGATTCGCCAATGCGTCAGTTGCCACAGCAGCAGCAGCAGCAACAGTCGCCACAGCAGCAGCAACAACAGGGTAACCAGCCATTGAGATGGCTCAGCTCTCAGCCGGCCAGCAAGGAGCAGGCACCATGGGCTCGTCCCGAGGAGAATGGCAACGTGCTGCCCTCCACTCTTAGGCAGACCACGCCAGCCCCGCAGCCCCAAGTCGCACCGGCGCAGCCCCAGCAGCCGCCGCTATCGTTTCAGCAGCCTCAGTCCTTGCAGGGCAATGGCTATGGACCAACATCGATCGCTGCCCCCATTAGCCTTCAAAACTTTGGCTCGAATCCCCAGGCAGGGGGACTGCGCTTGCAGATCAATTTGAATACCAATGGCAGCAGCAACAATAGTGCCAACAATCAAAGTGGTCCTAGGGTTAGTTCACCAAATAGTTAAATATTGGACATAAATAATAACTTGTACTTTTTATAGGAGCGCATTATACCCATAACTCTGGAGCAGACGCCCACCTATGCCGCAGCACAGCCCAACTTTGGTGGTAAGTCCCTGTCGCAGGCTCCTCCATTTCTGTGTATCCTGTACGATATGTGTGGCGCTTTTCCTAAAAACCCGTAGATGTTTGTGACTAAAACCCCAAGTAGATTATTCCCACCACCCAAAACCACCACTCCCATGCACTATATCCGCCCCCAAGGAATGTCTTTCCCACGATTTCACCTCCTCCTCCTGCGATCCAACCTGCTCTCGTCCAATTGTGTAACTCTCCAACTTCTTTATCACCGTGTGTCTATGTATACTCTTTCTTTCCTACGAAAGCGCCTGCAGGTCACATTATTCGCTCAGCTAATCAATTTGTCGATCAAGGTTATAACAATTTCCCCGCCCAAGCACCGGGCGGCCAGTGGCGTGAGCCGAGCTCCCAGCGGGTCCTGTCGCCGTCCAGCCAGCAAATGCCAACCACCAACGGCAATGCCACCAGGATAATTCCGATCGCGATCGAGGGAGGCGGCCGAGGTGGTCCAGTGTCCCAGTCGCCGGTCCTGCTGCAAAAGTAAGTAGAGTCCTGCGTGTTCAGTGAGCGGTTACTCCTTTTTGTGCTTTGCCAACACCAAACAATTGGCCCTGCTCTAATGCGTATTATTTTGTGCTTTCTTACAAACTAATCCAACAACGACTTTAGTGGCAATTACAATTTGTTTGTGCACCAGTGTCCGCTCGAGGCGGAGGTACGCTACTGAGTACTGCGGGTAGAAGATCACAAATGCAAATGTAAAATAATATTTATAGTTCATGTCATACACTTATGTATTTGTGTTATCGCAATAAAACTTACTGGAGCAGAAGTGGTTTATTTTAGGGATATCGAGGGGAACATTTTATAAATATTTATCGAGTATTATATGATGCCATTTATTTTGTTTATCGATAATTATTGCACTTGTAAATCTAGATTGCTTATGCGTTCTTTTGTTTATTTATAACCAAGCTAGTTTGAATTTATATTAGGCTCTTGAGGTCAATTTCGATTTATTAAAAAGAAAGTTGATTTAACGTACATATATCGAAATCCTGAAATATCTATTTATATTTTGACATAAGCTTCAAATATTGATTGTTTTTCTGTCCCCTCATTTTATGTAATGATTTTCAGTTCCCTTTCTTTAAATGCCAAGAATAACTAGGCGAAAAAATCTAGATATCCATGATTTCAAAAGTCCTGAAATGTGTAGAACGAGTTTATGAAGAAAGTTTGAATTATAGAAAATGTCTTTGATAATTATCCAAGATATGTTATCTATCTTAACTGTATAGAACTGAATAGAACTGTATAGAACTGTATAGAACTGTATAGAACTGTATAGAACTGTATAGAACTGTATATAATTGTATAAAACTGTATAGAATAATATAATTTTGATCCTGCTCCTCAATGCAAATAGTAGTCAAAGATACATTTGTAGTTACTCTAATCTCTCACATGAAGCTTCGCCTACTTGCAAAATTATGAAAAATTGGGTTTTTTCATGATCGCATCAAGGATGTATCACAAATCAAGGATATCGTAACACCTAACACATTCGTTTGCACAAATAAAAATCGTTGTAATTTGGTTGACTTCAGACATAATCTCGATGGCATGCTAACCATCAACCTAACCTAACCCACGCCTATGTCTACTTACAGCGATCCACGCTCACCGCCCATCCAATCGAAATCGTTTAGAATATTGCAAAAGATAACTGACACCGTGGACGATGGCAGCGGGGATCAGGGCCAGGATCTGCAGCAGCAGCAGCAGATGCAGCCGCCTCAGGCGGCTGAGTTGCAGAGGCCGCAGTTCGCCCGGCAGATGAGCGCCCAGCAGGCGCGGAATAGTCCGACCATCGAGCAGATGAGGCGCCTGCAAATCGCACAGGATCAGCAGCAGTCGGGTACACCACTAGCTTGGTCCCCGCAAGGTGAGATTTGAGTGGTTGCTCCTATTCCCCCCTCCCCTTCCACAGATCCCTCATACTGCATCGCTACATCCGGCGGTGGGTAAGACTCGTTAGTGTGGTGAAAGTGCTTTATCCCCTGGGGAGTGTCTTTGGGTGTTCGGGAACTCTACTAACAACACCAGCTGCTTTTAGCCACAACAGCACCTTTTAGTTGGTAGAAACTAAACAGCTTCCTGTGTCTGTCCATAAACTCGATTTCAGAGATTTGGTGCCACTTAATTCATATCAAAATTTTGCAGCACTACTAATTATCTGAGATCACTAAAACTGACTTTTAAGACTTACAATTGAATGCTTTTCTTGCAGGTAATGGAGTATCTGCTCAGAATCGATTCACACCACAACGTTATGGTAAGGCAATGCGAGAATTAATTAAGAAAGGATGCAGAATTAAAAATAAACAATACTGATAAATATTTCCCTTCCTTAGATACTACGCAACAACAGCAGCAGCAATATATACCGCCAAGTGAGCAGCAAGTACCGGAACCCAAGAAATACACTGGCAGCGCTATACCCAGTCGATCATTCAAGATTCTACAGGCAATGACAACACCTGAAAATGCCGGTAAGTAAAGTGTTTTTCAAATGGATTTCGTATTCCGAAAATACTTTGAAAGGGCAACCGTTTTCTGATGAACTGAAGTTTAAAGTTTTAAATCCCTTGCACAACATCAGACGAAACAATCATTGCTGTAAATATGGTCAGAACTCATCACGCATCACTAACCCCGAAGGTCATTTGCTCACCGAAATGCAGGTCTATCTAACACTGAATCAAGGATCGTAATTTTAAAAACCTTTTTGAGAGATTTCACCTTTTTTGCCAATTAGTTTTCCAAACAAGAGTTCGATTTAATCCCCATCTATTTTCATTATTATTTTGATCATGAGACTGACAAGTGATGCGAATGGAAAAACACTGTTTGACTGCATGTTGACGACAGTTTTTTGTATTTTCTTGAAGCATCCCACACTCCACATTTCGAAGGCGGGAAGTCCATTTTGCACTCCTCATGCGCCATTCACTTGTACATAGCTTGCCTGACCGTCTAACCAATCGCCAAATCAGACCATTTCAGATCAGATCGAAGTTATTTCGAGACACAAAACACCAGAAACACAAAAACACAACATTATGTCTGCGCTCTCACCGTGTCTCTTTCTCTTCTCTTCTTTTATATTTGATAACCGTGTACCAAAAACCGACCCCAGACCATAAAATTCACACCGAGCTGGACTCGGGCTTGGAAAATGTTGAACTGAAACTGAACGAAACCCCAAATAACAACAATAATGGAATTACTGAAAACAATAATAATAATAATCATAATAAGATTAACAATAAAATCAATAAACGTCATAGCTACACCTCAGCCACAACCACACCCACACCCACACCCACACCACCACCCACACCTTCATCCAGTGCAGAGCCCACTCACTCATCCAACTCATCCCTCAACTCGGACAGCTCTTGTGCCCCGCAGGTCCCGCGTTCTCAGTCGGTGCCGCCCCATTATCCCTACGCCTATGGCTATCCTTATCCCTGGTACATGCCTCCTCCGCCAGTGAATGGCGAGGCCGCACCTTGGCCTTATCCGTACCCCTATCCACCGCCACCACCGCCTCCAGCCCAAGCGATGGACGGAACGCCGGCAGAGGGATTTCCCCCTTACCCCTATTACTACCCCTATTATCCGCCGCCAGTGCCTCCCTATGGAGAACCTCAGTCTCCTTCAACGGCCTATCCCCATTTCCATGCCATGCCTCCTTATGGCCACCCGTATCCCTATCCCGTGGCTCCTAGCTATAGCCAGAGCTCCACCGAGGAGAGTCGAGCCAGTAGTGTTCTCCCGGATATAATCATCACACCCAGTACCGACGATATGCCCTCGCAGGTGATCATGCAGCACCACATCCGCGTGCAGCCAAGGGAGCCAACCAAGCGGACGCACTCCGTAGAGATCGAGGAGCTGGTGACCAAGCAGAGGCCTCGGAGTGTTTGCACCAATAATCACGAGGTCATTGATGTACTGAGCCAACGCTTGGCCAATATCAACAAGATTGCCGGCGGCAACACCCAAGCGAATCTCTCCAAGCAGTTGCAGAAGAACTATGCGGGCGAGCAGTCCAAGGAGCTAGGGGAAAGATCTCCCAGCGAGAATGCCTCGAACTCCGACAGCGATTCAGATGATGATAGCAGTGAGGTCGAGGAAGAGGATACTCCGAAGTTAGGAGCTCGTCCTGCTCCATTGCAGTGCATCAAGTCGGTGACAAACGTGCAGGTCTACAAGGGCAAGACCCTGGAGCAGAATCTGGACTCCGAGAGCAGTGGAGACGAAGATGACGAAGACGACGTCACCACAGCTGATGAAATGTATGACGAAGAGGAACAGATCGAGGAAGAGCAGGAAGGCCTGGTCGAGGAAATGGATGATGATTTCATCGCAGAGGAGGATCTAAGTGTCATATACGAGGAGGAGAGCGAACTGGAACGCAGTAGCGAGTATGCCAAGACAGTCATTAGACGCGATGACTCCAGATCCACCCTGGTGGATGATATTGACAAGGAAATTGAGGAGAACGACAATGATGATGACGAGAATGAGTCCAATTCCGTAACCGTTCGATTGCCCCTTCGTTTCTCCTTCAGCAAAAGCTCGAATGATGAGAACATCGCCACCGTGCAGGTGGGCAGCACAACTCAGATCGAGGAGAAGCATCCGAGCGTTGTGAGTTCGTTCAGTGTGGCCACGGTGGAGAGCGAGGACGAGGATGATGACTGTGAGGTCAGTGTGACCATCAGTTTGTCAAACTCGTCTCGCTCCAATTCGGTGGAGAAATCTACACAACCCTATAGGACCTCCCAAGCCTATCCCGTTGAAGATATTTCCCCGCCGATCAAAGCCAGTGATGAGGATATATCCTCCTCATTATCACTGGGCATGCGCAACAAGTTTGTGGGCGAAACAATAACCAATAGTAGCGTGACCAACAATATTTCCCGAGCGGAACCACAGACCGATAATATTCGGGAAGTTGCCAGCTCACCGAAGGAGGAGTTTGATTTCTTTGCCACGTTAATGGCCACCAAAATGCAGGCCCAAAAAATGATGGAACAGTCCAAGAACTTTTGGAAAACGCCCGATTCTAAGCCAGAAGAACAGCCAGCGGAAGCTCCGAAGCTCCGACTTAAGGAGAATCCATCGGAGGCGAAGCCACCTAGACCCAAATCCGGTGACATGTCCAAGACACAAGCATCGTTGGAGGCCGCCAAGAATAGTTTCTGGTCTACGTTTGCAACTGCCTCGAAGGAAACAGAGTCCCAGGCAGAGCTCCCCGAAGAAACGGAAGAAGTTGACTTTTGGGCTCACATAGAAAAAGAGGAAAAGCCAGCGGATACCGAGGAAAAGCAATGGACAAAGAAAAAGAAAACTGTTACTTACACTCCATTACAGAAGGAAACAGTGAATAGAGTGGAGCACTGGACAACAACCCTCAGAGCCCAGGTAGAATCAATGCCTAATGCTCAACGAGCAGAGGTGCACTTTGTAGTGGAGCAAAAGCCAGCAGAAATAGAAACTGAGCAACCCGATGAGGAAGAGGAGGAGGACTTTTGGGCGTCAGTTGAACAGGCCAAAGCCATGTCTACTAAGAAGGAAAGCACTGAAGCTAATGCAACCTGGGAGCCGACATCGTACAAATCGGAGATTCAGCCAGAACCAGAGATTGACATCTGGGCAGCTCAGGAAGACGAAAAACAGTCCCCTGATCATGTGGACGAGGAAGTGGACTTTTGGTCGGACATTAAGTCAACCACAAGTTCCCATGAAGAAAACAAACGTAATGAGTTTGTCTACGATCCCACAAAATATCCCGAAGAGCCACGCGAAGTGGACACGGATGAGGAGATTGATTTCTGGGCTGAAATCGAGGCCAATCGGAAACCAGGTGATGAAGATGATGACGATGTGACCTTCCACAGGTCAGCCACCTTCTGGGCTAAGAAAGAACGCCAGAATTCTGTGGAGGAGACACCCTACAAGCCAGTGGAAGTTAAGGCTTTCAGGGCGAAGCTACCCGATGAACCAGCTGTTGAGATTGATGTTTGGGCTACTCTAGAGGCCGCCCGGGGCGATGAACCCGAAATTGTGGATCCAGTAGTTGAAGAGGGAAAGGTTCTGGCTGTACAATACGAGGAACTAGAACATGATGATGCAGAGGAGATCAAGGAGGAAACCCAGACAGAGATGGCGCCGAGCAACCTAAGCCAAGTGGACACCATGTCCCTGGCTTCGATGCACGAGCCAGCCACAGTCTACACGTGGACGAACCCACCCCAGTATGATGATGAAGATAACACCGACTTCTGGGCGGACATCGAGGAGGAACGGGCAAGTAAGGAACAATCCGATGAGGCCGAGCAGAAGCGCCAGAACTACCGACAGGCCATGGCCTTCTTCAACACCTCCATAGATGGCCAGCAGTCGCCGCCCCAGCAAAGCTCTACCCCCAATCGCAGCAGTGTTCTCTTGGATGTGGAAGAGCCCCAAGACGTGGATCTGGGCCCACCTGGCGACTACCAAATAGTGGGTGAGGACGGAGCCGTTATGGAGGACCACACGCGATCGATTCCAGAAGTCGAGGAGGAGGAGAGAGGAGCCCCGACTCCCACCAACACAGAGCCACAGCTGCCAGAGGTGTATGTGGAGCCTGAATTAAAGCGTCTCCCCAATGGTCTGCCGGATCTCGAGGTACAGAAGTTCAGCGAGGTGCCAAAGATCTCAGTGCGTGATCGGATCAGTGTCTTCGAGGTGATACCTGCCAAGCCCGAGTCCAAGGCTCTAACCACACAATCGTTGTCCGTGGACAGTGGACACGGTAAGGGCACTCTTTCGCGCAACAGCAGCACACAGCGTTCCGAGTCGGAAATCGAGGAGGATGACTCCGGCGTGACGGACATGAACCGCCAGTTGTCCGAGACGGACACCGAGTCGGAGAGCTTCCCAGAGCTGCGCAAGATGACCAGCTACCAGCGAGCAGCCACACATTCCAGACTCTTCAAGCTGCTGCAGGACGAGAACGATGTGCCCGAGACGGGAGTCAACCCACCCGATGAGTTCCAGCTAAAGCCGAGTCGGAGAAAGATCGTCCACAATGTGTCCATCACGAGGCGACAGAATCCCGGATCCCTGAATGACGCCGAAACCATGACGCAGCGCCGAGAACGTCTCTCCCTGCCGCTCCGGAAAAACACAAGCATCGATGCGGACAACCCTTCGACCCCAAATAGTCCGGCTTCCCCCATTCTGGGCCCCTCCGCCAAGAACCAAAAGGTGGTGAGCGACAAGCTGGTCAACGAACTCGTCCAGAGCCTGCTCCTGAAGAGCGACAGCTCGCATTTGAGGAATCTCCCAATGGAACGCCTTCAGGCAGCCGCGAAGAGGGCTCTGGTGGAGGAGATGGACTCTGCGCAGGAGAACAGCTCCCTGGACAGCACGCCGGCGCCCACCCCCAAGCAGGACAAGGAGTACTCCGACTACTACAACAGCTGGTGCGAGGCCAGCGGCAGTGGCGATGAAGTCCTGCCCTCCAAGGCCTTCCGATCTCTGCAGGATCCCCGTCGTAGCCCCTGGACAGTGCGTTGTCCGCGAGTGCTCAGCTCCAAGACAATCAACAGAGACTTGGCCCGCGTCACAGAGTCACCGGAAATAGCCAGTAGCCGGGGCAGCAAGAGCCCGGAGTGCTTCCGCCAGAACTCTCACTCACAGTCCAGGGAACGCTCGGTGAGCAGCTGGCGGAGGGTCTAGGAAACGGCAAGCGGTTACCTATTGTATATAGTAGGGCGGGTCTTAGTCTTAGCAGGGATGTGAGGCCGGTTCGAATGTTCTAGGAAATCGACCCCTAAGATTCGAATTAAAGGGTAAGGAGAACTGTTGGAATTCTAATCAAGTTTCAAACTTGGTTCCATTCGAACCGGCTCTTGCTCCCGATCATTCTTATATTTAGGCGCCTCGAGCGTGTATTTGCATTTGGCATAGGCAGTCACTGCCCACGGGAACGGGTGATACAAGAGCCAGTTGTTGCATTTCTCATCTCACCATCATCACTATCATCTCATGCTCATTGAACAATTTGAAAACCGATACACTCAACACATTAATAAACTAAATCCAATTAAACATGTAAATAAAAACCAAATGAAACCAATGAGAAATATCGTTCATTCGTTCGTTCGTTTGTTACCTCAGTAAAGCGCCACAAAACAAAAACCAAACCAAAAATCAAAACCAAATTCTAAAATCAAACTACTACCTGAGCATCTCAAAGTTTGTAAGATGTAACTCTCGAAATCGAACTAAATAATAACAAGCATATAAAACTGAAAATATATATCAAATCGCCACAGTAAACAACAAAATACCAATTTCATCTCAACTCAATGATTTTGTAAAACTCGTTCAAAATCCTAAGGTACCTAAAATGTGCAATTTTATTAAAACAAAAAATATCCAAAAAGCAATTTGAACTAATTGAATGTTTTCATTATATTCCGAAAATTGTCCTCTATCTATTCTATGTATTAATTTTATTTTCGCCGCTATTTGAGTTTAATTGTGTGCTGTATTCTTTTTAATTTGTCCATAAAAATATTTGCGATATTCGACACAACTTAACTTTCCATTAAACGAAGGTTTGTACGCTCACTAATTAGCCAACTTAAAGAACTTTGTAGCAATCGGAACTATTAACGATTTCCAATTAACAATAATAATTGAAACCAGCGAAGACTTAGAGTATTACACATATATCGCAAATATTTTTATTGTTTTTCTGTAGTTCCTATCCCAAATGCTTCCCTACAAAAAAAATGAGCTTGGAGAGCAAACTCCACCTTACAAGGAACAACGAATGAAGATTACTTTTTGTTGTTTCGACCATAAACAAATACAATACATATGATAATAATGAAATTGAAATGAATTGTACAATATGAATATAAATTGTCGAAAAGTCGTTCGTTACATTAACCATTCATGAGTTTACAAATGCATAATTAAATGTTTCTTTCTCTTATACTCAATTAACTTGTTTTAAACACTCAATAAGGAATATATATTCTTAACAAAAATTAATCGTTAACTTTAATAATGACAATGAATGGCTTTTACCCCGAAAATTAAATTGAACTGACTTGAATTGAATACATAAAAAAACCAACAAAAATTATACAAAAAAGGTGAAGTTTTCTCTCAAAAATCGATTTGGCTGGCACTTGCACTTTCTTAGTTGCTGCTTAAGTTTTATTTTTACATTTATTTTCGTTATTTTTTTCCTTTTTGTATACACAAGTCTAAGCCTGGATCAGGGTTAACGACTTGAAAGTTTAGTGTTAGCTTTATTTGTTTGTTTATCGCAGTTAAAAACACCGCCATAATAACACAATTCTCGATTTGATATTTTTGCAGGACCTGGACAATCGGACTTATAATTATTTCTCAAAGCCATAGAAATCAATTATAGCAACCCAGCAACATCATCATGTAGAAAACGAAACAGAAAATAAATCTGAATACTTATTTTTTATAGTTATCTATAGTCTAAGGACCAGCCACACCAAGGATCGCCACAACCGTGCAGCTTGGGAACGAAAACAAGTTTTTAGTAAAATTTCTTTACACTGACTAACCCAGACACCATTGTTGAGATGAGGAGATTTTTTTGTTGGACGCGATTTGGTAGCAGCACTAAACATTAACAACATTACGAAACAAACAAACAGCGAAAGCGAACATGTACTAATCCTAAAACGTTAAGACGAAGAACAGGTGCAGTGAGGTGACAACGAAACGAAACAAGAACTAAATGAATAAATTATACAAGAAACGACTATGCTTGATATGTATCCGGATAACACGAAAGCGCACGCACATCAAACTCGACTAATAAGATATATTACAGATATTTGTTATTTACGAAAATCATAATTTCTTTCAACATTTTGCGTATCTTATTTTGTCTCTTATTTTTCATCACTATTTATTCTCCTCGTATGCATACGAATGTTTTCAAAATGTATTTGCAATATTATCATTTTAGATCTATATCAAATTTATTTTGTGTTGTATTATTTTTTATACAATAAACATTTGTAGTAAATAAATAAAAGTTGTTTCAATTGAAGATATTCTGGGCTATAACTTTTTTAAAGGTGAAAGGAAACAGTTTATATATTTGATATTCAGTTTGGAACGGAGACATATTTATTGCGTCGTTCAAAATTAAATTCGACATATGCGTATACATATTTATACTTATTTAAATTAACATTCATCCAACAATGATGTATGTTTATAATGGGTAAATATACTTCATAGTTTGGACTTGCTGATCGATGTAACGCCAACAGGACAACGAACATTTAAAGCTATATTTTATATTGCATAGCCACGTTATACTAGTAGTCTGCTAAGCCTGCTAAACATTAAATGCATTCGAGTAATCTTTGTTTATACAGTTTACATGTTAATACTTTTAACAATTCGGTTGCTAGTTAACTTTGAGATTATTTTGATTTGTACAATTGATTCGTTCAAGATCGAAAATGATCAATCGATTGGAAAGAATGTATAGTTATTTTGTATAATATTGCTTGGCTAAATGGAAGAAGTATGTCGTCTAGGTTGGACTTGCTGCCTGCAGCTTCATGAGCTCCTGTACAATGCGAAACTCGTGACAGTCGGGGCACACCAGGCGACCATTGGAGCGATTTGTTCGCTGCACCTTCTCGTGGCAGACAATGTGAACGAGCTTCAGGTTTTTGAGTGAAAAGATTTCCAGAAAATACTCAAGTACCGAGATATCGACAACGCGTTTTTTGTGCAACGAACAATTCCTCTGCGGCTGATTGACGAGGTCTTCCACATTGGCCACCAGGGCGGGCAGAATCGTGCGGCAGAGTTCGATCTGATGATCCAGATTCCAGACCTGAAACAAAATCAGATTCTCGCGCGATGCATACGGATTTATAGTGTGCTGCATGGGGCAGCAATTTCCATTCTCCGAATAGGAACCCTGACAGTAGAAATCGCCCAGATCTGTGCAGAGTGCCACCGACCACTCATCCAGGATAGAGTTCTCCTTGGTGTAATCCTTGATCACCTGCCGCAGTCTCTTGCTGGGCAAGATGCTGCCCGCATCCGTTTCCTCGTCTCCAAGCTGATGCTGCTGCAGAAAATCGTGCTTCTGCTTGCATCTCCTGTCGAACATCATCGAGAAGTAGTCGCAGCCGATGAGCAAGTACCGAAACTGCTCCAGCACCGAATTGATCACCTGACGCGCTTTGGCGTTTTGCCGGTACAACGGATTTCGGGTGAGCTCCTCCTTGGCCTTGTAGTAGTAGCCGCGCACCCGTGTTTGCGCCCGCATGGCCATGGCCTCCTCCTTCGAATGGAAGCGCTCCTCTCCGCCCTCGAACCACTCAAAGTGCTCGGCCTTTAGACTGAGGTGGGCCTTTGTGTTGTCAAGGACGCGACGCTGCTTTTGGAGCTCGTAGTCCGTGATCATGCGACGGAACTTCTCCGGATGCTTTTCGATGAACTCGTAGAAAATGTCTGCCACTTTCAGCAGCGGTGACTGCTGTCGCATCTTCTCAAACTCAAAGTCCGCATCTGTGAAGGAGCAGACAGGAAGTGAGTTAAGTTATTTGAAAGTTATATTATTTCGAGCACACCAGTTGTTATAACTGCATCCGGTCCAGCTGCAATGAACAGCGTCTGTGGGGGCAAGCTTTCCAGGTACTCGTCATCGGAAACCTCGAAGCCATCGGACGCCAGATACAAGTGCAATTGGGATAGCTAGGAAAAGAACACACAAATTTGGTGAACAACCCTTCACTTGGCTCAATTAGAACGAGGGCATGGAGCTGGTGCTGTTTGTCTAGCCCAAATTCCTGGTTCAGTGGCCTTCAGCTTCAGTTTTTTGGCCGGGGCAAGGCCAACGAAGCAACAAGTGGCCTGCCTGCTTCCCAGCCAGGATGCGCAGGCATGCGCACTGGACGCCAAGGCTGTTGGCATTGAAAGAGAGCCAAACAAACGCGGAAGCCACTGCCAGGGACGTGGCCTTGAAACTGCCAGGGCCAAGAACTTTTCAGCACCAAACAGAGGGAATTTTCCAGCCTCCGTTTGCTGCAAACTCACCGGAAACTTGTTGTTCGCCTTAGCCAGGAGCATTCCCAGGGAATTAGCTCCGATGCCGTACTTTCTGGTTCGGTCGTTATCAGTAACCTTGTAGCCGCGCATGGGGGCAGCTGCTGCGATTTCCCTGGATGTGGATAAGCCTTCAACGTCCTTGAGATCTTGCACTGGGCTGTTGCTGTTGCTTTTGTTGTTCTTGCTGCTACGTGTTGTCGGCGCCATGATTGCTTCTCTAATGTAGTTGAGCATCGTGGAGCTGGCTCATAATTAGATTCGCGTTAGAAGTTAAAAGTTGTATTGAAGCCTTGAAGCAAGTTTCCTTTTCCGCGGACAAAAGCCCAAATAAACTAAGTCCAGCAGTGTTGGGTAATGCGGTATCCGCTTTGTGTCCTCACTAGCAGTGTTGCCAGAACTTTATAGAAAACAAAATTATAGCAAAAAAAGATATAAATATTTATAAATAAATAAATAAATAAAGAAATAATAATTCATAACTTATGAATAACGTTGAATTGGGAATATTGTATGTACTCATATAAAATTTTTACATATTAAATGTTTTTTTTTTTCACCTAATATTAGGGCAGCTTTAAACAAAATTATTCCTAAATTACTTTACCAACTCAAATTTCAAATTACTGTAGGATCCTTTAAAAATTAATTTCAAATATTGTACATTTAAAAATTCATACTCAGAATAATATATCATTTACAAACAGCTATAAAATAGCCACATCTCTTGCTAAGTTATCGTTTACCAACACTTACACTGCATCAGAAACAGCTGTTTGGGCCAATCGCCTTTTTTTTGTTAAGAGTTGTTGCGAAAAAACTACAACAAACGACTTTAAAGCGTATAATGTTCCGGGTTGCGGGCTTCGCGTAATAACACGCCTCCGGAGTTAGCGTCGTGCGATGAATCTGCGACCCCGCTGCCGCAAGTGGCTGCCACTGGCCACCCAGCAGCTGCGACTGCGGAACCTGGCGCGAATTCAGGGATTTAACATTGTGTCCGGGTCGCTGGGGTCAGGGGAGCAGGAGCAGGAGCAGGCTGAGCCGGACGTCCTCCTCTACTACACGCTGCACACGGACAAGGCCAGCGAGGCGTTCTACACCAGCGAAAAGCTGCCCCAGCGCCACCAGCAGCAAAAGTGGGCGGAGATCTGCACGGATGACGAGGCCTGGCGTAAATCCAATGCGCAGTGCGTGTGCATAAGGGTGTGGAAGCACCGACCGGCGGAGGGGAGAGATGGACTACCAACTGAGACTGAAAACAGGACTACAGAGCTGTGCGGGTAGAGGAAATATCCCTTTAATCTACCAAAACTTTTCTTGAGCAATTTCCTTTATTCCAGGAGGTCCAAAGAGCAAACTCCCAGCAAGTTGCCACGCCCGCCCGAGCTGCTGTTCACGTGGGGCGTCTACTTCTCCGGCCTTATACCCCTGTCGCCCCTAACCCTGGCCCAGTGTGGTAGCAATTGCCTGGTTTTCCAGTTAAACGGCGAGCAGTTCGCATCCCCGTCGATGATCACCGAGCAGGGCCTGCAGACGCAGCTGCATCTGCATTATCAGAAGTACGCAGCGGAGGAGGAGCGGGAGGAGCCCCGCGATCAGGGAATCAATTCGCCGGCTGCCAGCCGCAGCTCCAGTCCCGTGCTGAGGATGAGCACGATGCGGTATGCCCAGTTGAAGTGCCAGCAGCACGAGATCCGGCGGAGCTGCAACCTGGACAAGCTGTTGCTGCTGCAACGTTTGCAGCGGATGCAGCAGCAGAAGCTGCACCAGATGACCGAGATCCAAAGGGAGATATCTCGCCTCAGCGTCCAATGCGTGACCAAGAACGAGCTGCGCCTCAAGCCCCGCACCACTTCATTGTCCGGCGACCACGCTGCCCACCATCAACACCATTCCATGGGACGTGCTTTGAGCGTGCTGCTCGCCGAGCAGCAGCAGATCGCGCCGCTCACGCTGTACAATGCCCAGCAGCTGACCAAACAGATCGAGCGACTCAGCAGCCAGCAGCGACTGCTGCAGGCCGAGCGGGAGACCAGTCGACAGCGCAACGAACGGGCCCGCCAGCGCATGACAGCGATGCGCGAGGAACGGGAAGAACTGCAGCAGGAGTTGCATGGCCGACGACTTCGGCTGGAGCAAGAGTGCCTACAGCTGCGCACCACGGCCCCCCAGCACTTGGCGCAGCGAGAACAACGCCGGCAAATAGTCCGACAGGTAAGGAATTTTAGGCTTTAACTGGTTGATTAAGATTAATCGAACTTTGTTGCAGGTGGAGCGCCGGATGTCGACGCTGGTGCTGGAGCTGCAGGAGATCTACAACATTCAGAACGTGGGCGGGCAGCAGCTGAGCATCTGCGGCATTGCCTTTCCCCACATGGAGCAATACACGAGCGAGTCGCGTCAGGCGGCGAACGCCCAGTTGATGGAGAACGTCTCGCCGCTGGCGGTGAGTGCGGCACTGGGCTACATAGCGCATATGGTGCAAATGCTGGCCATCATCATGGACAGGCCGTTGCGAAACCGCATACTCTATGAACCGTCGAGGGCACGCATTGTTGACGATATCAAGGAGTTGACCTATACAACCAGGGAGTAAGTCCAGCATAATTTAGGGATATATAGATTGATTCTATCTCTTTCCACTGCAGATTTCCCCTGTACACTCGATCTATACTCCCGTCACAGCAGACAAAGTATGCCATTTACCTATTGCGCCAGAATGTCTCCCAGCTGTGCTTCGACATCACCGGTCACTGCGACCTACGGAATACCTTTGGCAATCTGCTGGAGCTATTCGAGACCCTTCGCTACATAGAACGCACGCAGCGGGACGACGCGGATCAGCGGGACGGAGCTCGGTTGACCAACGGATTGTCGGCGCCGCCGCATTTATCGCAGTCGCACTCATCGGTTGACATGAATCATGTGCCGCTGCCGACGAGCGCCAACTCAGCGAAAGATGCATTACTTCAACAACTGCTGCCGCCGGGCGTCAGTCAGGCTTTGGCCATCGAAGGATATGCGTCAACGCAGCGGTAGGTTTAGCCTTCTGTAAATTGTGTTCCATGTTCCATGAATTTCCACACTTCTTTGCAGCATCTGCCGTTCGGTGGGCTCCTATTCAGATGGCGAAGATGACTATCGGCCCCGACTGGAGCACAACTATTCCAACTCAGACTCCAACATAGCCCTGCAGTCGGAGCGTAGCTGAAGAGCGATATATTCTGCAATATATTTCAGGCGTTTTATTCAAGTATATAAACAAAAGAAAGCGCAGCAATCTGCAGTTGTTGTAGTTTTTGAAATGTATTAGTTGATGCAAAATTTGTGTGTACTTTTAAATTAATCAAAGTTCGACGGCAATGCACAGTTGGCATAATTGCTTTCAACAAAAAACAGAATGCGATTATTTATGTGTACATTATTTTTAGTTGTTTAAGAGATCTCTCTGTAAATTCCCTTTTATTATTGTTTGTTTGCTAATATAAGCTACGAATAAACATTTTATACACACCAGGTTAATTAACTTTTGTTAGTTTCACCGAGAATAATCAATCTTATTAGCAATTTATTTGAGTTATTTTAAATTTACATTTGCCGCCAGACAGTGTTGTTAAGTGTGGGCAGCAATTGTTGCTAAAGGCTGTGACTGTATGGTATTCAGAAACTTTCAAGGGGGTTGTATAAAACTGGAACCAATGGTAAAATCTACCAAAAAATGTGTATTGTATAGATGAGAATACTCCTTTTTAACCATAATCATAATTGCAAAAGAAACCTTCTCTAGACTTGTTAGCCACACACACCAGCCAGTGCTGCAAAAGGCGGCATGTGGGTAACAGCTGATTTCGTTTGGCCAAAATTATTTCGCTGGCAGCTCGGCCGTCCCGGTTATTCGAAACATTTAATTAGGACTTTATGGCTAATAATAACTAAAAAACGGCCAGGAAGGAGCGTAATAGAGTGAAAAGAAAAAGTGTGTAATAGTTGGCTCTCGAAATTGACCCATATCGACCAGTGAACGAAATGAGAACCTCGGCGTGTGCGTGTGTATTGCCCGATGCGCGAGTGTGAGTGCCAACGGCCCGGGACTTTTGGCCCCTTTATTTATTGTTCTATATTTCTGTCAATTAAAACACCGATCGCACAGTGAGTTTATGATGACGAATTGTGGCCGGCAACTGTCTCAACCGATAAGCGCTGCTGGATGGTGGTCGGAATTCCGCCTCGGGGAATGCCTCTGATTTATGTACGTTTACCACCCGTGTTTACCGCGCAAACAGCTCGCTCAGGTGCGATAAGAGAAGCGAGAAGCAGACATTCCCGAATTTCACACCTTGGATTGCTCAACGCAAACGTGGCACCAGCGATAGCTAAAAAGAGTGCAACGTCTACGCTTTATCACCTGGAAGAAGACTGAAGCTGCATTTACCAGTGGGGCAAGTTCACGTTCTACGATAAGTTCTACAAATTGAGGCAGGCGGCAAAGGCAGACACCTGTGCCCCCGCAGCTCTACGATGGCTGACAACAATGTGCCGCTACGCGACTTTGACGAAGAGAGCGAAACGGACTCGGAGACGGAATTGCTCATACGCAGAGACGTCCCAAGCAGCAGCGGGAGCGGCAAAAACAACAACAGCAACCATGGCAGAAGCAAACGCCGCAAAAGCTCTATGGGCTATAGCGGCGCCGACGGCGACGTCGGCGCTGGCGCCGGCAGCTCTGCCGCCGGCAGCTTTCTGGGCAATCTCTTTGGGCATAGTCTCGGGTCTGCCGCCGGCCAGATACGTTATAGAAATGAGCGGAGTCGCGAGCGCGCCAAAAACTCGAACAGCAGTCACGGCAGCAGCAGCAGCGTTTCGAAACTGGCGCAATTAACGCACACGTCATCGGGGGCGGGCAGTGGGAGTGGTGGGAGTGGCAGCGGCACCACACCGGGCGATAGTGCAGCGACGCCAGGAGCACTACCTGGCGATCTAACCAATGGCGCAGTCGTCGATCCGGAGAATGGCGCATCCACGGTCTTCTACCAGCACAATCGGCGGAAGAGCAAGAGCCGGAGCATTGGCAACATCTGCAAGGTCTGTCTGTGCAGGTGAGTTTCCACGTTCCCGTTCAACGTCAACGCTGCGTATGCGCAATATTTTCATATCGCTGTTGCAATTATGGCGGGGAGTTAAACGACCGAAAAAAGATAAAAACAAATATATGCGTAAACAAACGTACATATGTTTCATAAAGTCAGCTATATGCTATCGATATCTTTTGCATTTTCTTAAAAGTATTTTATGTTACTTTGAGTTATGGAATGTAAATTAAGCTTTAAAAGTTTACACAAATTAAATGCTGTGACTGTTAGTAACAAATACCTCGACTTTATATAGAAAGAAAGAGTTATTTTAAAGTATTTTGTATTTAATTTATTTATTTAAAATAAATAAAAACCCTTAAAGACGTGATTCAAATAATGGTGACTCGATTTAAAGTAAATAAATAAATGTATGGATTACATTAGGAGTACAATTGATATCACAATTACAGAGAAATAAATTCAGAGTAAAACCACTTATTAAAACATTTCTTTCCAAGTACTAAGTTCATAATAATTCAAAAAGTATTTTTAAATATTACAATCATAAAAATTAATCTCACTTTGGCCGCAAGCTTAGGTTTACTACCGTCCTCTAGAAGTTCTTGAAGAAATGCAAAATATGTTTTTAAACTCAAATGCGGCGAAATCTAACGAACTACAGAGTAAAATTTTATTAAGTTTTCTATAAATAGTGCTTAATTATTCCCAAGAGGCCAAAATAAACACAAAAGTGTTGACCTTACAGCTAGACAACGCTTTATCAATTACACAATGCAGACGATAAAAAACAGTTTCAGACGAGACCCGAAAACACAATTTAACCATAACTTTCCAAACAGCACAAAGGCCTCATTCTTGTAGCCATTTCAGAATCATTTATAGTATAAATTTTATATACAAACTTTTCGAATGCAGGCTATGAGCAATAGGTATTTGAATTCGAACAAGTTGTTGTTCGCCTTTTGTTTATTATTTCTCTGCCTGAGAATAATCATTTTACGCGGCATTTTTGGAAAGATTTTTAAGATTTCAGCTGAATTTATTGCTCAGCAATTTGATGTTTCAGTTGCTTTGCAGTTTTCCGAAACACAATTTCCACGAAAATAGTTTTGATGTTTTGAAACGCGAGTGGAGACACATGTGCCACTAATATATATTATTCCTATATACCTACACTGCAGGCATCTGTATATATATATATATAGCGATTCCGAGATATATTTTTAATTTACCTAATTAGAGAGGGAAACGTAAGAGAGAACTTTTGAGAAAGGCCCCACATGTGAGCAAACAAATAAACAAACAAACAAACAGTGACATACGACTGTAAGTGGATTGGAGAAGGTAAATTGAAAACATTTCGAACTGCAAATCGATAAACGTGACGGCGGGGGCCCCCAGACACGTTCCAGGGGAGAGAAATTTCAAGAAATAGAAATAATAACCAAAACAAGGCTATAAATAGTGGCCCAAGACACGGCCGAGTCGGGTGACAAGGCGCTAAAGTAAACGGAAAACGTTTCGCCACAATTCATACACAAACAACACACACACTCTAGGACTCTAATTGTTGCAAACTTTCCCCAAAATGACCCCTCCCCCCACGGTTACCAAGGTATTTTTAATCAATTTTCGTGCGATTTAGAGCCAACCAATAAACAAACAGTGAAGACACCAAAAAATGCTAAAAAACAAAAAAACAGTCCAAAACAAAACCAGTTTCTGGCTGCTCCTCAGCTGGTTTAGATACAGATAGTGGTTTTCAAGGTTTCTACAAAATTCAAACGGGTTGCACAGAAGTGGCTTAAAGGGATTTCGTTGGTGGTCAGTCGCTGCTTTTTGTCGAAAATTTTAAGCTTTTCTGAAGTCGAGCTAAATAATGACTAAGCAATGCATTTAAAATCAAATATAACCCTACACTCATCCCGTAATTTTTTGTTTCTTTGTATTTATTTTGTTGCCTAATAACTTTGCAAGTGCCTGGTTCACTTCACGCAAGGCCTTTTTATCGCCCACTGCCCTCGAGAGATTTGCTTTTTCTCGAGTTTTTTGGCTACTTTTTGAATTGCTTGAAGGTTTTGTTACCCTTCGGCCTTCCTGTAAATTGTTTGGGGTTTTGTTTTTGCTTCATTATCGGGTCTCCACTCCGATTTCCGTTGCTGTTATATGAGGCACAAAGATTTCGACAGCACGATTAGAATTGCAAAGTGGAGGCGCCATGCGGCACATTGTGGTGCTGCTGATTTTTGCGGCTCAGTGTTGTGGAACCACCAGACCATTTAGACTTTCCTATTCCACCTCCAAACATTGTGGCCTAAACACAATATATAAATATTCGGTTATTTCGCAAGGTTTTATATAAGCTGTCGAGTTTTGGGGAACTTAATTAGCTTGAATCTTCTGTATTAATGGATACCTAAATCAATTTGATATCTGACCAATCCTAAAGCTCACTTGTACTTACTTAGTTGACCCAAAAAGTGATGATATGACAGCAATAATGTTTAGCCAGATAACAATCAGAATTAACTATTTATATGAGAGAGCATGGAAAACTAAAAGAGCATTATTTGTTATATATTATATTAATATCTGAAGAATCTTACCTAAATCAACTTACAAGTGCTTACAAGAGTCATAATTAGTTAAAATTCCTTTTTTTTTACTGGAAAAAGCTGACTTGCTTCAAATACAGTCAGGGATCATAGTGTCACAACGCTTAAGGAAGTGAAATGATACTCAAATCAGCTTATAGTATATAGTTATTATAACTTAAGCAATTGGCAACTGGCAGCAGACTTTTCCCAAGCGTTTTTTTTTCACTTTTGCCGCATGCAAATTGGACCGAGAGAGTCCTCCCCTGTGCGCCACAAGCTGTCAATGGCAACGCCTAATGCTATTATTTTCTAGTCGCCGTTAGCTGGTTATCTAGTTGTTATTGTTGTTGCGCCTATATAAGCGAATTCAAATGGCTGGGAAAAGCAAAACCAGGTGGGGAGAGTGCTGCGGAAGCGGACGACAACGATTGACGCCCGCAACTCTTGGCCTGGCTTTGTTTTTCCCACCCACTGGCAATGTGGGTTAATAACCAAAAGCTAAAACAGAAGGTAGCTGCTATCGGCTCTCTTTCCTATTCCCTCAAAAGGGTATATATTGTGGGTACTCTCGTATGTGTATCTATGAAACTGGTTTATTTATTTCTTTAGTAACTAAACTATGTGTGTTCTTAATACATAAAATTCAGAAGATGGTTTCAGGTTCTATTTATAAACAGTCTGTTTGCAGAGAGTCTCCAAAGAAGGTCAAGAAATGTAATTCATATTACTTAAGTATTTCTTTATAATAAATATTTTAATTTAGATTAAACCTATCCTGTCTTAGCTTAACAAATTTTTACTTAAGTATCTTAAGAATTGCTGAAGCTACCTCTCTATTTCGTTTTGTTAAACTTTAACATTTCCAGAGAGGAATATATGAGCTAATAATTTGTTTACTTTTCCTAGAAAAAACTCTACAACTCTACAAATTTGTATTGAAAATTTACAAGTGTTTTGCAACGACATTTATTCGGAAATACGGAAAACCATTTTCAGTTTGAGTAATACAATGAAATCAAATCTGCTGAGGTCTACGAAACACTTGAAAGTTTCCAGTTAATTACTGAGAACGAAACGAATTGCGGCAATTATATATTTTATGGGGCCTGCCAACTGTCAACAAACGAACGCACTTGTATCTATAGCTTCGACTGAATCACAGTTCTACTCGTAAAAGAGAAATATCCATAAAAATAACTATATAGGTGCAGTTTAACTATCGGTTATGGATTTGGCAGGTTATTCATTCTCGGCTTTTAGTCACTTTGAAGTGTAAACTGAGTCACAAATGGGATCGAATTCTCTCTTTTTAAGCCCTTTTCCTTCTGCTGCAATTGGAATTTCTTTCAGCCAAGTCGTTGAACTTTCGCTTTGGCACTTTTTGGCAACTTTTTCTTATGAGATCATGACACGAAATCGTCTCGCGAGCGAATGTGAGTGTTATATTGACAAAACTTGAAGGCACGATGCTCTAGTCTATTCGCACACGCCCAGTAAATGGCCATAAAGCAGCGTTGGAATGGAAACGGAGAACAAAAAACAAGTTTACTTTGAGGCAAAACAAATAAGAGAAGCAGCAGAGGGTGATGATGATGAGATGGCCGCGCACATTTCGCTGATCTAAGCAGCTGAAGCGTAGACACTCGGCCAGAGCTTATTTAATTAACGTCTCAGTGCTAACGAAGAGAAGCTGCTCGGTCAGCATTCGCGAGCCATAAATTCACATTTAAAAGAGGCGGTCTCGGCGCAGAGCTGCCACCTGTTGAAAAATCAACATATGGCAGCGCTAGTTGTCAATTGTAACTACGTTCGTCTCTTTCCCCCTTATTGATTTCTCTTTTGCAAAAACAGGGTTGTTCAACACAACGACGACGACGCAGTTTTCATACGGAATTTTTCACTCGCATTTGTTTTGTCCAAAAGAATTTGCCTAATTTAATATTTCAATTCTTGTTGCCAAGTGCTGGTGTTCGTGACTGTGCCCTGTGCGTGTGCCATGAGCAGGGGCTGGAGTGATTATGTGACTGTCGCAGAGCGAAAAAAAAGCATCGTAACTGACGCTGCAGCTGCCGAGTACAAAGGCAGGCTGTATTAGACTCGAAACAAATAAATTAGCGGAGCAAAACGAACTGAAAATCTAAGCATGGATGATGCCACCTCCCAGAACTCGGCTGCAACGCCCATGACGCGCGAGAATATCCCGCTGCTGAATCGCCAGCGCAGCCGCTGGTATCTTTTCAGGTGTGTGAATCATCATCGCTTTGGCGAAATTCCCCCTGAGCCCGACACCAAGTTCCAGTTGCGATTTTCTCCTTATCAATACTCATTAACGGTTAATGCAGCGACACTGCTTCTTCTTCTCTCACACATCGTCTCGCATCTGGCTGTTTCCCTCACATACCCACACTCCCACTCAACCCCCCCGCCAACACACTCTCAGACAGATGACCATGCATACACATTCCGCTGTTGTTGTTGTCTGCGTTTTCACTTTTGTTTATTTTTCGAGTTTTTATTATCGATTTTCCTTAACGTTCAAGGTCGTGGCTTCCTTTGCATAGCTTTATGGACACCCGTTATATCGACGATGTGGGTGAAATTTTAATTTAATAATAAAAGCAGCCAAATATGGGGAGTACGCTTAGGAGAGGGAATCTTAAAAGGAAAGGCCACGTAAAATAGGTTACAAATATGGCTTAAAAAGCATTTACTGGTCATAACTCACACCTAAAACCCATGCAAACTGAAGTTCGCAGAATTCTTCAGTTAGTTAAACCTTTTGACATTTAAACTATGCCTAAAAACATTGACAAAATTCTAGGTGAAACAATACAATTCAGTTTGAATTATAATATCCAATATATTGGAGAGTAAAGCTCCTTCCATGTTATACGATTGCGTAAAAAAGAAGAAGGCTTTATGGGTTACCGGGAAGAATCGCCGCCACAAGGATGTTCTTGGCTAACACTCTGACCGAGAGCAGCGTGATACTAATTCTCGTATGTCTTTACAGCTGCTGGCGCAAATGGTTCCGACCGCGCGAGCTGCGGGCCCGCACCGTTAACCTCGGGCGGGTCAACACGGAGAAGTTCCCTCCGAACGAGATCCGGAATCAGAAGTACAACTTCATTACCTTCCTGCCGCTGGTGCTGTTCGAGCAGTTTCGCTTCTTCCTCAACCTGTACTTCCTGCTGATGGCGCTCTCGCAGTTCATACCGGACATCCGGATCGGCTATCCCTACACTTACTGGGGACCGCTCGGCTTCGTCCTGATGGTCACTATTTGCCGAGAGGCTGTGGACGATCTGCGACGGCATCAGCGGGACCACGAGGTGAACTCGCAGAAGTACAAGCGGCTGTCGGCCACCAGCACTGGCGGCTACGAGATGGTGCCCAGCTCCAAGCTAAAGGTCGGCGACGTAATCATCGTGGAGAAGAACGAGCGAGTGCCCGCGGATTTGATCCTTCTCAGGACCAGCGATCGCAGCGGCTCCGTCTTTGTGCGAACGGATCAACTGGATGGAGAGACGGACTGGAAGCCTAGGCTGGCTGTTCCCTACACCCAGAAACTGAGTCGCGACTCGGAGCTGCATAGTATCGACGCCAGCTTTTATGTGGAGAAGCCGCAGAACGACATCCACAGCTTCATCGCCACCTTTTGCATGACTGATGGCAGCGAGGACACCGGCCTGAGTGTGGAGAACACGCTGTGGGCCAACACAGTGGTAGCGGCGGGCACAGCCACCGGCATCGTTATCTACACCGGATGTGAGACGCGCAGCGTGATGAATAACTCGCAGCCCAGATCCAAGGTCGGCCTGCTCGACATGGAGATCAATGGATTGACCAAGGTAAGGGTTTGCTCAGTAAGAACTAACAAGTTTAAACTAATTTTCCCACGTAACAGGTTCTCTTTTGTGCCGTGCTGGGTCTGTCGCTGGTCATGATGATGCTGAAGGGATTCGGTGGCCCCTGGTACCGATACATGTTCCGCTTCGTGCTCCTCTTCTCCTACATTATCCCAATCAGTCTGCGCGTGAACTTGGACATGGGCAAGGCCTTCTACTCCTGGCAGATGCAGAACGATTCAAATATCCAGGGAACGGTGGTGAGATCGACGACCATTCCCGAGGAGCTGGGCCGGATATCGTACGTGCTGACGGATAAGACGGGCACACTGACGCAGAACGAGATGGTCTTCAAGAAGATCCATCTGGGCATCGTGTCCCACGACGCGGACACCTTTCACCACATTGGCCAGATGATACAGAAGCTGTCGGGAAGCATTCTGCAACAGCAGCAGCAGCAGGGCAGTGTCTCCAGCTCGAGCAGCGGCGGTGAGTCCAACAATAAGCCCCCGATGTTCGCCGGCAATAGGATGCGGCGACCGGAGGGCTGGCGCGAGTGGGAGGCAGTGCGTGCCCTGGCCCTGTGTCACAATGTTACCCCGGTGAGCGATGACGAGGACAATAGATCCGTGTCCACGGCCTCAACGGTGACCGGGGGCAACAACTCACCCACCAAATCTGTGATAAACATCGAGGCTCCTGGCAGCACGGATACGGAGCATCAGTATCAGGCTGCATCGCCGGACGAGATTGCTCTGGTCAAGTGGACGGAGCAGGTGGGTCTGACCCTGATTGCCAGGGATCTCAACACAATGACGCTCCAGGTGAAGACCCCCAACGACGACAGTGAGTATTTAACTGCACAGGAGAATCCTACAGCTCATTAAATGCTTTTACTTCCTTCCAGATGACATTCTTTTGCACTATCAGATCCTGCAGCTGTTCCCCTTCACCAGCGAGAGCAAGCGCATGGGCATCATTGTGCGCGAGAGCAAGACGGGCCAGATAACGTTCTACCTGAAGGGTGCCGACGTGGTCATGTCCAGCATCGTGCAGTACAATGACTGGCTGAGCGAGGAGTCGGGCAACATGGCGCGCGAGGGTCTTCGCACTCTCGTCGTAGCCAAGAAGGTGCTCACCGAGGAACAGTATTCGGACTTTGAGATGCGGTACAATGCCGCCCGGCTCAGCATTACGGATCGCGTGGCCAAGGTAGCGGCCGTAACGGAGTCTCTCGAGCGTGAACTGGAACTGCTCTGTCTCACGGGAGTGGAAGATCGCCTGCAGGAGAATGTACGTCCCACGCTGGAGCTCCTGCGCAATGCTGGCGTACGCGTTTGGATGTTAACTGGCGACAAGCTGGAAACGGCTTGCTGCATCGCCAAATCGTCTCAATTGATTGGCCGAAACCAGGGGCTGCACGTCCTGCGATCCGTAAAGACGCGAACGGATGCCCATCAGGAGCTCAACAGCTTCCGGCGAAAGCAGGGCCATGCTCTGGTCATCTCTGGCGAGTCGCTCGAGGTCTGCCTGCAGTATTATAGGCCAGAGTTCCTGGAACTGGCCACGGCCTCGCCGGCCGTGGTTTGCTGCCGCTGCTCGCCCACCCAGAAGGCGCAGGTGGTGGCCCTCATCCAGAAGCACACGGGCAAGCGGACTTGCGCCGTGGGCGATGGCGGCAACGACGTCAGCATGATCCAGCAGGCGGACGCTGGCGTCGGTATCGAGGGACGCGAGGGCCGGCAGGCGTCGCTGGCCGGTGACTTTAGCATTCCGCAATTCTCGCACATTGCCAAGCTGCTGCTCATTCATGGCCGGCGAAGCTATAAGCGATCGGCGGCGCTCTCCCAGTTCGTCATTCATCGTGGCCTGATCATCACAACCCTGCAGGCGGTGTTCTCGGCAGTCTTCTACCTCAGTTCGGTGGCCTTGTACCAGGGCTTTCTGATGGTCGGATACTCGACGCTGTACACCATGTTCCCGGTGTTCTCATTGGTGCTCGACCAGGACATTACATCCGAGACGGCCGTCACATATCCGGAGCTGTACAAGGATCTGTCCAAGGGACGCAGCCTCAGCTACAAGACCTTCTTCATTTGGGTATTGATCAGCATATATCAGGGCGGTGTCATTATGTACGGAGCCCTCATACTCTTTGTCGACGAATTCATCCACATTGTGGCGATCAGTTTCTCGGCTCTGATCATGACGGAGCTCATCATGGTGGCCCTCACCGTGCGTACTTGGCATAGGTAAGAGTTTTTGTTATTGTTTTTATTATTCCCTTGCAGTGCATTATAGTGAAGGTGCATTTTTGGCATAGTTATGCTCGTTTTTCATGATATAATTGGAACTGCAAGGGTACATGAACTTCGGCTTCCCGAAATTAGCTTCCATTCATGTTCTTATTTCAACTAAATATATAAACCTTTACAGGCTAATGGTGCTAGCGGAGCTGTTCAGCTTGGCCCTTTATCTCATTTCACTGGCCGTGTTACACGAGTATTTCGGTAAGTAAAGCTTGGAGTCAAATAATGACCAACAAATAACCTGTTATCTTCTCTTGCAGACTGGGAATTTATCTGGTCGTACGACTTCCTTTGGAAGGTCTCCCTCATCACACTGGTCTCCTGCTTACCATTGTATATAATCAAGTTCTTGCGTAAAAAGTGCTCCCCGCCCTCTTATCTGAAGCTCTCTTAAACGGAGACTCCCACATTGATTCCTTCTCACCATTATTTTCCTTTTGTTAATGCTCCTAATTTAAACTTGATTTATTATTTAGCACTTTGTGTCTTTTTTTCTCACTATGCAAACCCCTTTGTCGTTTCGTTTCTGCCAGCACCCGCACCGCACCTACCCCTAAATATACGTGATATCAGGTTAAACCCTTCCCCTCCCCGACACCACACTGTCTCTTAAAGTTTTTTGTTTAATTCGTATTAGTTACATGAAACGTAAGAGAGAAAGTGATTCGATGATCGTTAATAAAATTCAAATAAAATAAAAAACGATTACATAGAACTTCAGCTTTTTGTATTTGATTAATATTTAAGTCGCAGAAACCAAATTATGTTACTAATTATTAATTTAATGAAATTGTAGGTAACTATGACCATAAAATTAAATCAATTTCGATGGAATAAAAATAAAAGTGTAAAACGACAAATAGATTTTGTATTAAGGTTTAGAAGTCGCATTTGATTGTGCAATAATTACTTGTAATGAAATAATATATATATATATACAAATATAAACTAAAAATGTAAAAGGAATTTAGTTTTTTTTGGGGTTTGTCGAAGGCCAAGCGTTTGCTTGGCTTACAACTACTAATAAAGTTGAATTTATTTTATATCCCTCTGTTTCTGTTTGGTTATTATCGTATTCTTAAAAGAAATTTGGGTTTTCTTTAGCATGAAGCTATATTTCTTTAAGAAAGTGTCAACAGGTGAAAAATTGATGTAATAATTTCGAATTTTTCAGAAATCAAATCCCTTTAGGTACGGACAATATCCGTTTCAGTATGCTTTCTTTTAGAACAAAATATATTAAGACTTGTTTGTATTGTACAATCTTTATTTACCATTTTGCTTGACATTTTTCTGTTTATTTCTAATTCACAATTCTTTGCTTGAAATACATAATTTAATTAATATATTATATTTTGCATGTACGCACATACAAACATACTTACGTACGCAAGTTAATGGATTGTGTGTTGTTATCTTTCTGTTGGTAATATAATAGTTTAGCTTTTGCTATGCTTCTTTTAAAATGCATGACATCCATTAGTGTTTACACTAGATGAGTTCTCTAAACAATTGTTATCTTGCGTTCTCTGTTTATACCGTTGTAAGACTGCTTTCTGCTTTCTGCTCATTAAAATCTTACTTTGGTTGTTCTTTATTTTTTGTTTAATTGCTTAGCATAACTTCGGCTCATAAGTTGAAATTATGAAGCATTGTTTTTTTTTATCGATTTTGCTTAAATGCGCAGAAATACTTTTGAAGTAAACAATTGGCTTGTTCTTGTTCTTGGTAATTATTCAAATTTCACAACATTGAAATTTTATTTCTTCATCAACACATGCAGTTTTTACGTTTTGTTTTTGGAGTGCTTTGTTAAATAACATTTTGATTTCTTAGTTTCTTTTGTATACTCGCCTCGCCTCAATCCTTGCCATTTGCTAATACTGAATCCTGAATCCTGTTGAGCATTTCCCGGGATCTACGACCTGTTGAGCCAACGCCTGCCTTTGAGCTCTTCTGAGCAATTTAAATTAATGCAACTTTTATGTCGGTGTATAAAAGTGTCTCGTCCAATCGTTTTGGTTTCTTAAAGCTTTTCCATTTCCTCGTTTGTTCAATCAACAATATCAACTCTAATTCTCAACTTGGGTACAGGGAGCTGAGCTACATATGTATAGGTATGGGGATGTATATAGTTGGGATACATATTTTACCGATATATGCATGTCTGTATGTATGTTGACATTTTTTTCGTTTCGTAATCGTTCACTTCTAATTTACTAAAAATCTACAAAATATAATATTCGAATTTCTGACTCTCTCTCTGCTAAATATATTCTGCATTTACATACATATTTTATAATGATTGTTTTAAATTTATACATATTTCTTTATGCAAGTACATGTTTATTTATTTGTTCATTTTTCTTGATTTTTTTTTCTTGTTCATTTGGTGTGGTTCTTGATGAGGTCAACTTGTTTAATTTAAAACATTTGCTTTTCGTCTATTTGAATGGCAACACTTGAAAATACCACGAATAGTTGTTGGGTCTTTTTTTATTTTAAAAGTATTTTTAAATAAACACCAAGGAAGCAAACTTCTGGAATCCGAAGTTCGTATACCCTCGCAGTTTGCAATTAAATCAGGGTTCAGAATTTGAAATTGAACATAACAAACCAAAAATAAATATATTTGAATTTGATAAGCAAACATTCTGATTCGTTTTTAATGAATTGAAAAATACAAGTTTACTCAAAATAAATTAAATAAAGAATAGAAATAATATATTGGAATATCAAATATGGAGAACCCAAATATTTGAAAAAACTACCCGTGGTTTTGAACAAAAGTTTGATCTTGTAGCAAAGTGTTGTTGATATGTGTTTAAGGTTTTTAGATGTTATGAATTGTAGCATTATATCTTTATATCTTTACAGTTCCCAAAAGGTTTAATCGTTTCATTTTTATGTGTGTTCGATTTTTCTTTAGATTTATTCTTCTCTTGTTTTAATAATATTCAGTCTATATAAATATTTATTTATACATTTAAGCTAAATTTGGGAAAACAGATTTGGAGAAAACGCGATAAACTGAACTGATTTCAGTTCCTCAACAAAACCGGGAAGGGTGTGTGATATAGTCGTGATTATGGTAAAAAAAGGTTACTTGAAGATCTGAGGATGACCTGGTTAATATACTCGTATGTCTGTATGTAAATCTATCAAAAATTAATGGCTGTTTACTTGGCTATGCATTACATATATATTTGTTGTCAATACTATGTGTTGTGTGGAGGATCATAGAATAGTGGGGGACTGCTATTAGCTATTAGGTATTAGGTATTAGGTGTGTGATTGCTTTTGTATATTTGGTTAAATATTCTCTTGTATTTTGTTTAGCTTTTGCTTGTTAACACATTCCTCTTGACGAGTTTTATTCCATGCATTTGATTTTTGGTTTAATGAATTCTTTTTGAATTTCCGCATTCAAGTCGGCGGCTAAACCCCTTTATGCGATCTGATATTTTCCTTTAACAGTGTCCTAATTTGTTGTTGGCTAATGCATTTGAATATAGATAGAAATCGGTGAACATATTCAAAATGAGCTATTTACACACACATAACATATATATTGAATTCCGCATTTCATCAGTGCATCGGAGTGAGCCGAGTCACGGGGGGAATTCGTGTGAATTTTCGTAGAGTACAGGAATTTCGATACCTATGTTTATTTTCGGAGCAAAAAGGAAAACGTTAAGTAATACACTTTTCAACATCGTACGCTAAAATATTTATTTCTGGTAGTGTTATTGGTAACTTCCTGCGGGAGTGGTGCTCTGTAGAATAATATTATTTTTTAGAGTGTCTTTTCAGCGCCCGAGCTCGCTGAGAAATAAGTTATGTAAAGAAACGTATTGTATATAAGTATTATTAATTCACTAATTACTAAGCAAATCAATGCCAAGCGTGTCCTAAAATTAATGTCTTCTCTATTTTCTGTTTTAGTTCCGTTAAAAAACTGCCAATTTCCATATGCTCCGTAATCGTTGCACCCACAAAGAGCCACTGGATGAAGCATGAGCTGGCCTTACACCTGCACCGATATATAAAATTTCTTTGGTTTAATGGGAAACAAACCTATGCTCAAAGATGTATAAAATAAATGTTAAAAATAACTTTAGGCAGTATTGAACTTGTTTTCCTTCTTCGTGATGAGCAAGAACCGAAGGTAAGTGTTAATACTCGCAGTGTAATTATACTTTCTGAACACAATTGCGTTATATAGGGATCATAATCTAAGTGGAGCATCAAACTAATACTTTAACTCATAAACTACATGTTCAACTTAGTCCATTAAAACGTTTTAAATTTGCTGGAACGACTTGCTGAAGGGATTACCCTGCATCCTCGTCTCAAAGGAACATCTCTAGTATTCTAAACTTAGTTCGTGCTACATATGCGGCTGCCCGCCGAGAAGCGTCTACACATTTAAAAAATTGGCAAAGCTTTTACAAAATTACGAAACTACGGTTACAAACTACTTTGCCAAACAACAATACCAAGTGCAATACTGATTCTGGGGCGATCTCTCGATTGGCCTGGCAGGTAGGTACTCGAAATCTAGACAGACGCCTCCAAAGCAATTCTAAAAACTAACCACTGTGCTCATGTGCCTGCGCCGAGGTCGAGGTGGAGTCATTGACCTCCGCCAAGTGGCGCTGCTCCTCGCGGACGGCGCTGCGCGTCGCCTCGCACTGGGCACAGTGCTTCTCCAGAAACTTCATGGACAAGTGGAACGTATACCGGTGCCGGGTGCAACGCCTTTACATCTTGTACTCGACGATCTTGTTGGGGTTGAGGAACTGCTCCCGCTGCGACGCCTCCAAATGGGCCACGGTGCGCGTCAAGGCCGAGCCCGATCCCGAACCCTGACCCTGACCCTGTCCCTGTCCCTGCCCCTGTCCAGTGCCCGATCCCGATCCGGAGCCCGAGGTGGTCTTATGCTTGCCGTCGACGCCACCGCCTCCTCCGCTGGTGCGTCCGGCATCGGTCCCAATGGGCTGGTACACGCCCTCGGCACTGATCACGCCCACATTGACGCCGGCCACCACCGGCTGCTGCAGGTAGCCGGAGTACTGCGGCGGCATCTGGTAGCTGCCCGGCGGCTGCTGCTGCTGCTGTTGGTTGCTGCCCGCCCGCGGCTGCTCCGTGTGGGCGATGGGGTATTGCTGCTGGTGCGCATACTCCTGGCTGCTGCCCCCAGCGCCAGCGACACCCGCCGAGCCACCAGCTGATCCGCCGCCAATGCCTCCAATGCCTCCACCCATGCCCCCGCCTCCGCCCATGCGGGAGCCAGAGTCGTCGTTGAGGCCCTCCCCCATTTCGCCGTCGCGGTTGTGCCGCCCGCGGATGCACAGCTTGGTGAAGAGCCACACCCGACCGCGGTAGAGCAGGTAGCAGCAGAAGTGCACGAAGAACGTGAAGATGATGGCGCAGGCCGTCACAATGATCGCCTTGCCCGGCTTGGTCCAGTCCATCATCGGGTAGATGGCAGTTTGATTCTTCCTGCAAGCGAATCAACATCATTAGATGCTCCACCTGGATGGGCTGGCTGGACTCACCTGTCAGTGCCGCCGGCCAAGAAGTAAATTCCCGTGAATATGGCATAGCCCAGGCCGATTCCAGTGGTGAAGTAGGCGTGGCTCATCTTGATCGGATGTCCCACCACGGCCAAGTCGATCAGCATTATAATCGAGTTCAGAACGTGCACCATGATGTTCAGGGTATCGATCTTGTGAATATCTAAAAAGGATTTAGTTTTGAAATATATTTTAAATGTTTCAACAGTAATGTAAAGAGATGTAACAAAGAAAATATAGAAAACGAACATATTTCTGATAATAAACTTTTACAACAAACACTCCTAGCTTTTTGGCAGTTTCCTGATGAATATTATCCTCTATAACTTATGTTAATACTAGAAAGAGTATTCGTTTTAGTTGGCTGCATTCATTAGAAACCTATTCAAAGGACTTTTTACAATTATTTATTTAAATAAAATACATTTCCCAGCAGGCTTTTACCGAATAATCAATGCTCAAATGTGTAAGTGCCTCATCAGATCACTCGTTATCCGCCTCAATGAGACGCATAAAGAATTCACGTGACGACCGTTGGGTGATGTAGTCCACAGTCTTGGCAATGTCATCGATCTGGGCCAGGAAGGCGTAGCAGGCTAGAAAGTCCACCAGTAGCATTACGGAGCAGAGCGGCCTGTCGAGAATGGGGCAAACGTTATCCCAGTAGCCGGATATTACCTGGCCCTGGAACACGATCACCGGAAATGCCACATCCCACAACGCAAAGTGCAACGCTATCTTGATACACCAAAGGGTGTCGGCCAAAAAGTGGAAAATCAGCATCACCACGAAGCTGGTCAACACCACGAATAAGTACCAGCAGATGAAGAGCTGGGCTGGTGTGGGCCACTTGGGCAGCTGGTAGCCGCCGAACAGCAGGAACAGCACCATCATCAGCAGGATCTCCTCGCTCACGAGTAGCACAGGGAGCGGCTCCTCTCCGGACAAAATTGAGACTGTTCCGAGGGACAGGAGGGCGGCAATGACGCCGCAGATGATCCAGTTGTAGGGAAACTGGCGGCGCAGCCACGTCACACACGCGTACACGCACAGGGAGAGGAGTCCAAGGCCGAAGAAGGTGTAGGCGGCCACGGCGCTGGGCACCACGATGCTGCGCACCTGGCCCGGGACGATGAGCAGCTTTATGGTCAGAATGATGAGCACCAGAGCGGCGCCAGTGATCCACAGCCAGACCTTGAGGCGGAGGCGCTCGACGCCATTCTGTGGCTGATCACTCATCGATGTGGGTCGTCTTGCTGTCTCCCCTTTTTGTTCGTGTCCGGGTCGTGTCAGTGTTGTGTGTTAGGAAAAATATCTCGGCCTGACAGATAGTATGCCAGGCATTAACAAATCGGTATCAGCCCCGGTTTTCAGGGAGCCAACCGACTCGCAGCTGTCCAATGAATCCCTTCGGGACAATCGATACGAGCCGGAGCCCAGTTCGGATATTGAGCATTATGTCGATGCGACCACCTCCTTCTCGAGGGTACACCTGCGACAGGAGACCACGACCTGCGCCTTCCGGAGCTACGTGTTCGTGCTGCTGGGCGCCCAGATACTGCTCTCCTCGCTCCAGTGGCTGGGCGCCACCTACCGATGGCGGCCGCAGGTGACCCCGGCGGAGCGCAGCCTCTACTGCGTGCTCCTGCTGATCTCGTGGACCAACCTCACGCTGGCCTTCATCGGCTTCCGGCGGCTGCAGTTTACCTTCCCGCTCAACTGGATCATCTTCGGCTGCATCTTCGAGAGCCTGACGCTGCTGGTGATGAGCGTGCGGCTCATCGAGCAGGACATCACTTGGCACTTCGTCGCGCTTGGCCTGGGCGTCCTGGTCGTGTACACGGCGCTGGGGGTGTGGGTGCCCGGCTACCTCACGGCCAACCTCTGGATCCTCATCCTCGTCAGCATGATAGTGCTCGTGGTCTCCGCCGCGGCAATCGGCTTCCGTCTGCAGATGCGCTACTATGTCCCGCTCAGCCTTACCGTGATGATATTCGGTCCCTGGGCCATGTACAACTCGCAGCGCATCTTCGTGCCCAAAAAGCAGGCGGGCTACCTGCCGCACCAGTATCTGGAGGCCGCCTCCAGGATGTTCATCAACTTCGCCTTCACCGTGGGCGGCATCGTCTTTGCGTTCCGCTTGTCGGTCGACACCTTGGACGTCAAGTGAGATTCTGCCGAGGAACCTGCAGTAAGTTATTCTGCCCTGCATTTCTCCTGACTAAATTTATGTAAGCACCAAGGATGTCATATATGTGCATATAGACTAGGCCAGGGATGGGCTCAAATGGAAGCTGGTGCGAAAATACCCCCTTTGAGTCCTCGGCAACCAGCAGAGACTTAGCCAGACATCTTCCACAGAGGATAACCAACAATTAACTTATTTGATATTATAACCCTCAAAATTGAATATCTTATATTTCGGATAGTAAATATATATATATTTTTACGAACGCATTATAAGCAAAAGATATACTTTCATTTGTATAACTGAGCTCAAAAAAATGCTTGTTTTGGAAAGCTAATTTTTGTCATTTGCCTTTTTTATTATCACACCCAACGAAACTCTTGAACTCCATTATTTTGGGTTGAAAATGGGGCAATATGCGTTAATAGTCGTTTTATGCCTTGCGTTTAATGTTGTGTTTTTAATTTCAATGTTTTTAGTAAGCTCCAAAGACGTCAGACATTTATCAAATTGTATTTCTTTTACTTTACAGGTGCACCTGTTCTTGATTTTGAGATACCTTTCACTAAGGACCAAGCCGTGTATTAATTAAAGTGTACTTAAATTAGAAATATATACTGTTTTTAAAAAATTGCTAGTAGTTTTATATATCCTTAGCTGAAAGTTAATAAAAATGTAAGAACCTCACCTGGATTGTGTACCAGAAGCCAATAGCACATGGTAACGATGAACGCGTAGACGGTGGCACAGGTGTAAAGCACCCAGTACAGGTGATGCAGGCGGCTCTTCTTCGCCTGGCGCACAATCTCAAAGTCCTCCCGCTCCACCATCATGCCCTGGGTGACGATCCAGGCGGCCAGCCAGGCCTGGACGGTGCAGAAGAGCAGTCCCCAGTGGGTCAGGTAGATCCACCACTTGGCATAGTGGTGCTCGAAGTGCTCCTCGGTGCGGCCAATGTCCAGCAAGGAGCAGACCAACGCCGCCAGGCAGGTGATGGCCGTGATCCAGCGGTAAAAGAGGTACACGATCCGCACCTGAGTGTTGCGTTGCCACTGGGGAGAAATTGATATTACAGTAACGGTCACTTTGTGGCACTTAAGACGCATAATTGTAAAAGTCACGTTTTTATTCGTTTTTTATATTTGAAAAAATTAGCATTAAATTTCTATTACAACTCTTTGTTTTTGTGGTGTGTCAAATCCTATAAATGGCTCTTTAGAATCACACGAAAACATCCTCTTTATTTCGATCGTTGATCCGAACTGAATACGCTGATGAGTTTGCCGACAGAATAATGCTACTTAAACTCAGCTCGTATTTACTTGAGTTGAACCTATAAAAACACATTTACGATACTCACACAGCATTCGGCGACTCGACAGCACAATGGACCACTGCGAGTCTTTACAAACTTGGAAAATATATATTACTTGACTTTATTTTAAGGGTTTAACTGCTTACTTCGTGTAAGCCTTTTTAATAAAGAAAGAGTTAATAAATAAAAAACAAAAAAAAAAATTGATGTTACGAATTGATGAGAAAAGTCAATGTAACCCAAGTAAGCGAAGTTAGAAGATTTGATAACTATGAGCATGAGTGCGGAGTAAAAACATAAATGGAAGTGTTTTTGGAGCAGCTCAATGTTTTTTAGGAACAAGTTACTTTAATGTTCGTTTTCAAACAGTTTTCGATAGTAAAAATATCTCAAAAATGAGTACGGTTGGACTCAGAAATTGTGTACATAAAATGCATACGTTTTTAAAAGAAAAACGCTTATAACGGTCACTAGTTTTAGTTTATAATGACTGTGAATGCCTATAAACTCGCCGGAAAACTCTCAGACAACACTCATATCGTTGGATGGAATTGTATACGAATAAACAATTTAAAAATGGTAAAAACGTGAAACCATTGGTATTGGGCAATTTATTGAAAGTAGAAACACAATTTGGAGAAAAACAAATTTGAAGATTTTTTATGATACTTAAAAAATAAGAAAGCTAAGTTCAAGTTTCTTGCAGTTTGCAATTGAACCAAATTGAAATAAAAGCAGCCACAATCGGAACATGTTAACAACCTTTCTATGACTGATGAAAGTTTATATGTATTCACTGCTTAATCATTCCAAATGTTTGTATAAAATAAAATTAGCATACATGAAAATATTTATAAACTTTAAGAAATAAAATCGTTGCTTAATGTCTCACCTGACACAGATAGAAGTTGTGGCGATGCACATGGTCCGGGGTGAACTCCGGGAAGCAGCTATTCCACAATTTGCTAACCATCATTCTCTGATTGCCCAGGCAGCTGCCGGCGTTGGTGGCGAAGTGGTTGAAGCCCTCGCAGCTGTCCTGCGAAGGATATTGGTACGAGTGGTACGCCTGCTGCTGCTGCGTCTGCTGGAACTGCTGACCTTGCTGCGGATATTGCGACTGGTGTTGCTGCCGCTGCTGCTGCTGCTGCTGCTGCTGATTAAGCGGTTGATGCTGCTGATGCTGGTGCTGCTGTTGGTATTGGTAGGGCTGATAGCGCTGCTCCTCCGAGATGCGCTGCGAATGACTACCGCCTCCCACTTCGCCCGTCCCTCCTGCTGCCCCTCCCGCTGCGGCTGAGCCGTGCTCCGTCTGGTACTCGTGTTGCGGCGGCGTCTTGTGGCTGTGCAGGCCGTCCCGGCCGCTGCCGCCGTACGGATGCAGAAAGTCAGGCAGGTCAAGGATGTGCGCCAGCTGCGTGGCAACCTCCTCGTCGTCCTCGTCCTCGTCCTCCTCCTGCAGGTGGAAGAAGCGCACGTCCTCGAGACTTGAACAGTCGGTGGAGAGCAGTGCCTGCGGCAGGCAGTCCTCGAGCAGGTCCTCCTCGTCCTCGGTGGTGCTGGCGAAGCCCGGCAGATAGCCGTAGTTGTCGTAGGCGTCGTACCGCCTGCGGGGCGTGGCCTTGTAGCGATAGCCAGCTTGCAGCTCCTCCGCCGCACTATAATCCCGGAACGGCGATAGTCTGGCGGCTGCTGTTGCTCCCGCCGATACCGCTGTTACCGCTGACGCTGCCGCTACTGCTGCCGGCGTGGGTGGTGCCGGCGGTGGTGGCGGAACTGTACTCCGTGTACTCCGGCTGGTAAAGTAGTAGTCGGTGGCTACACTGGGCGCCGGTGGTGGTGGCGGCAAAGCCGCTGGAACGGCCAGCGGCGGTAGGTAGCCCGGCGAGGTTCCCGCTGATGCTAGCAGTGGGGTGGGCGAGGCATCGAAGTTAATAAGCGCCGCCGCCGGATAGCCGCCGCCGGAGTAGGTGCCCAAGCTGCGGTACGGATACGGGTAGGCAGTGCTGTCCGCGCCACCTCCAGCTGCGCCGGTGCTGCTGCTAGTGGTGCCGATATAGATGTGGGCCGAGGTGGAGGGCAGGTGGTACCAGCTGGCTAGGTTGCCGCTGCCCAGACCGAAGCCCAGGCCCAGTCCCAGACCCAGGCCGCTGCCGGTGCCGGTGCTTGTGCTGCCGCGACTGAAGTAGTAGCTGTACTGCTGCTGGTGCTGCTGTAGCTGTTGGTGCTGCTCGAGCTGCTGCAGATGCTGCAGATGCTGGAGCTGCTGGAGCTGCTGGTGGTGCTGCAACTGCTGCTCCTGCTGGTAGCCGGTTAGCCAGCGCTGTCTGAGGGCCGCGTAGTTCTGCTGCAACTCCCGCTCGAGTCGCTGCAGCAGCAATTGTTGCTGCAGCTGCTGGATCTGCAGTTGCTGCTGCTGCTGGGCCAGCAATTGCTGCTGCACGAGCTGCTGATGCTGCTGCTGGCGCTGTTGTTGCTGCTGTTGGCCACTAATTGGCACCGCTCTAAAGTAAAACTGCGCGTAATCCAATGTGAAGGCGTTGCTCTACAACTCCGGCGGGCGCGCCTCTATCGCTTTCACGCTTGGCAATTGTCCTCGGCTCGTCTCAGCTTCTGCAGTTGCTTCAGTGGCCTTTGTGGCTTCCTTCTGCTCCTGTTGCAGTTGCAAGTGGCAAGAGATGTCTGTCCGCCTGTAAGTGGAGCAAAGGCATAAAGGCATTCGGATGAGTCGCTTGCTTCTCACATGCGAGTGCATAATGCACTAATTAGACGGGCGTTGAGCATACGCCATGTGGACGCGGGCAAAGATTGCCGGGAGGGAGGGAGCGGAGGGGATAAAGGCGGAAGGCAGCGCTCCACTGAGCACAGAAACCACTTCTTTGCGACACTAATTTGTTGCCGCAAGACGAGAGTATGTAAACAGTACCAGAGGCAGATAAATAGATGCACACAGACAGAAGTATAAGTAGAGATATAAGAAGTAAGATGGTTAGATTGCATAACGATGACTTTCTTTACTTTTTGCAAATAAATGAGTCTGTAAATTGTAGTATGTTCTGTTTTTAATTACATTTTCTAATACGTAGCTTGCATTTTAAAAAAAACTACTTTAAAACTCTAACTATTTTTCATAAAAGCCTTAAACAGACTCTTCACTAATTTCCCCTAATTTCCGCTTGAGGTTCAGCTATTTTCCCAGCACAGCTTTATACTAGAGAATCATCAGGATTGCGGCAAACGTTTGCTCATGGACATAATATCCTTTGTGGGTGTGGGCGGAGCAATAAAATCAAATCAAATCGCGCGTGCCTCAGCAAAACGCAAAACGGCGACCAGGAAGCGCCGTTGCGGCCATTTTAGTTGCGTTGCTTTTCCGCTGCAGAGTTGAGTTGTCGTTAGTTGAGTTGTCTGCTTCGTGGGAAAACTGCGGCAGCAGAAGGGGTGCATTTGCATTTGTGAGTGTATGTGAGTTTGCGAGTCTTTTGACGTCATCAGCAAATACTCTTATTGCCGTACAAAGTGGGCGAAATGCAGGTTTTTCTGTCTAAAAAGACGTGCTTTGGTTGTACCTCTTAAAAGCGTATTTATTTCTTCCTGGAAGCAAACTATAACCGCGTTTCATGGAAATTAAATGAAGGTGTATATTATTTTCTTGATTTCTAAGTCAATTTCTGATGAATTTATGGCAGCAGTTCTTTGAATTCGCTTGACTAATTGCATAACAACTAAGCTACTTTGGAGAAATATTACTTTATAAGGAGATAGTATGGTCTTACAATATTATTTCTTATTTCATTCATATTTCATATATCAAAATATATAATTTTTCCCTCTAAATAAGCCAATTTTGTCCACTGTCCACTGTGTGCTAGTGCCGTTGCCGCTGTTTACACAGCTGTTGTGGGCCGCATTTAGTTGTTGCCACTGCTGCTGCTGCTGCTGCTGCTGCTGCTGCTTCTGCTGGTTGCTGCAACATTTACATTGGCAATTTGCTTGGAAAAGCACTTACACCACTGCCCCTCCTTCTGGCAGCAACACAGCTACCAACATGCACACTTCCGGCCACAAGTCTGTGCTCTGGCCTAACCCGAACTTCCGACATCGCCGCCGAGCACCGAATACCCCACTTTCTATGGAGACCACTTGAGCGGATGTGGAAGTGAATCGACATTCACCTTATCGTGCGCATCTGTAATAAACCGATATTGTGGTAAGTCCTTTCAGAAGGATATTGCCTGATTTCGGAGACTTCAACAGTAAGCTACTTCTTGAATTTTAACCTACTTTTCCTTTAAAATTATTGAGTTAATTGCCGCTTATCGTTTTGGCTGACAACTCTGGCACTTGGCCGCTCTTACTTTACTTTTCTATTCTGGCTTTGAGCTTAAAAACTACGCCCAACTTGTGTGCAAACTTTTCACTTCAATCATTTCAGTTCGCTTTTTTTTATGGTGACGCACAAAGAGGGAAAAAGGCTGACGAGCAGGGGAAAAGTTTTGTTCAACATTTAGTTAAAGTCGATGGTATGGTTTTCGACCCTGTGAGTGTGTTTATTTATAGTCCACTTGGCAAAAATGAAAGGAAGACTGCATTTGATAATAGTTTTTGCAGTGGCAATTAGCAGCAGGAGCACGTGGCGGGTCGTAAAGCCCGGAATGAATTTCTCCCAGTTGAAAATAAAAAAATTTAATGGTCCACAAACAATACAAGTCGTGGCAATGGCTCAATAGTGGGCCAATTGTGTGCCCTGAGTGCTTCATAAACTCTCTCTCGAGTGTCTAGCGGAGCGCAGAAGCGCAACGTGTCGTATGAGCGATATTTAATGAAGCGTAAAGTAAAGGTGCTTAAACTTGCACACATACGCCAAAGATAGCTAAGCGAAAATGGTTTATATTCTATTCTACAAATTCTTTGAACTTTGATTAGCTCAGACTTGCTGCTCGGTCTGTTTTCAAACTCTAAATAATTGGGAAATTCCGGAAAATAACTTGGCAAGCATTAGAGCTTTGTATAATGTTGAAATTTGCAGCGCTTCCCCGAAGGCACCTACTACATTTTCAGCTCCTCACGATAAACGAAAATAAAATGAAATTTCGTTGGTTTTAATTAAATTGCATTCTCTTCGCATTGCCATTCTCAGCTGGCGCCAGGGGAAGGTACGTTTAAGTCCTCCTTTCACTTGGCTGACTTGGAATTTCTGTTAATCAAACGCAGCGTTCAGCATGAAAGTGCTTAATTGTATTATTACACAACTTTTACATAACTCTGCTGAAATGGGGGAGAATGAGAGCTCCGGGAAAGGAGCTCTCTCTCGGGCAATAATCCATGCGTTGCCAAGGATAAATCGATGCGGTCTCAAAGGATAATTAATGCGTCACCAAAGCACACAGATCTGAGCCTGACAGGCGCGTCGAGTGTGTGCTGTGTATTTAATATTCCATATTTAATCTTATCAGCGTTAATATATTCTCTGAAATATGTGGTAATGAAACTAAACAAAATTCCCGAAATATAAATCAAGGCAATGGGAAAGCCTAAGCAAGCCATCCTTCGTCCGTACAATGTGTATAAAGGCACTTCCTAGTTGCCACACCACACGGTATGCTTCCTTTTTTATTGCTATCTGAAACCTTGTCGAGCTAATGTTGAATTTTGTGCTCTGTGAAAGGGCTGGAAAGTGAAGGACGGACCCAGGGGGACCTGTGTGTGTGCTGTGTGACAGGAAAACGGGGGCCGCAGGGACTGTGTTCGGTAGGCAGACACATTGACGTGTTTGTTTATATAAACAGGAAGTGTTGCACCGCAGGCAATGTTGCAGCCAATAGTCTGCTTGCTAAAAGCCAACTCCCCTGGAAAAATATTTGCCTACACGAGACTGTAGTAGGAACAACATTTAATGAATGGCCTGCGCCTGCCACCTGTGATATGCTTTTAATGACCTAAAACAAGGACCGCATTATGAATGGCTTTGGCAGGCGGATGTTTACCGTAGAGAGCGCATCTCGGCTAAGCTTTCACATTATTGGAACGTATATATATTTTCATATACATATATGTGGACATAATTGACTGTTTAAACGTGTTTCGAGTTGGCAATGTCATTTTAAATATAAATTATGGCGGAATATCTATGCCTAGTTTTAGTTGACAAAGGCTTAAATATACTGTTGGGTAATTCAGTTTAATTTTAACATTTATTGTTTTATTATTTTTGGTTACCTAGAAACTATAAAATGCAACAAAGAACTCTTTATTTAGGATTTATTTTCAATTGAAGAAATAAACAATTTAGCATATTCCCTAATTCCTTACCTGGTTGAAATGCTGTATTGTTTCTGTAAACATTAGTTTTGGTTCACTACGTTAAGCTAAGACTATCAAAAACAACACATAAGCTCTCTATTTAAAGTTTATATTTAATTGAAGAGATAAACATTTATTCTAAACTTTAATTGCTGGTGTTTGAGATTGCTTATCTTGTGGACAATTAATATTGGTTTTACAATTTATGATTTCGATAAAGTTGATATCAATTTAAAGGGGAAACGCTTTAATCCCATCTAGAGATAAACACTTTAATTTATTCTTTAATTGCTGGTATGGGAGATGGCTTATCCTGTGGAAATAATAACAAATAAAACTAAGCAGACTAATTGGAGTTCAATAAATTCAAGGAATTTATTCGTTTGGCAATTTAAAGACAATGCTATAATTTACCAATAAATCTGCCAGAGATTCAAACTACCATTTAACTGGAATAATAGCCAAGAGCTGTGGCATGTTCTGCTTTAATTCCAGCTTTAAGTTTGCTTCTGCCATCTGATAATAATGGTCGAGAGTATGGACTTTAGCGTAGTATTTGTTTATGGTACGTATGCATAGTTTGGTCAACAAAAAACGCTTGTATGTACCATAAATCAAATGTGAAAAAATGGGAAAGCAAACTCGGGGCCACAGCAAATATGCTGCTAAAGAAAACTTTGAAAAAATGCTACGAAAGGGAAAGCTGAGAATTCCAGGACACATTTGCGGCGGACAGAAAGTAAAAAAAAGTGGAGGGAAAATATATTTCCGCCAACGACAATCAGGTGAGATGCAAAAAGTGTCGAGGAAGTTGTCAAAACATTGTGATAACATTTTCTGGTCAGCTTTGGTTGTTCTGCTGCTCCTGCAAGGGCAGTTGATAGCTGATGCTGATGGGGCAGGGCACATCCTGGCCCTAATTAAGGCCGGGGTCCAACTTGTCCGGGTTGTGGTCTTAAAGTACATTATTTTCTGGAGCAACTTTTCCAGGCTGGAGGCTTCTCCGCCTTATTTATTGTTCAAGCCACCACAACGATGGCAATATATTTTCCGTGCGCCGCGGCATTTACATAATTTTTGCAGAATATTTTCAAGGAATTTTTCCCAGCAGCCTTCAAAAGAAATTACCCTGTCGGGTTCTGCGAAACCGCCGAAAATTTACGAGGTGCCTCGCTAAAGGTGAGATCATATATATTTCCGCCAATAAATTCGTTTATTCAGAACTATCAATTCAGGTGTTAAATGGACGCAGCTTACGGTCAAACGAATTAATCCTTAATCCACCACGAGGCTTAAATATATGTTGAAAATGTGGAAATAAATTATTTCGATTCTTTATACTTTATTTTCTTTTATTTACACCTCCTTAGGCCACACCATTTGCCATAGATTTCCTTTAGAATCACTCAAGTAAGTTACGAAATTGAATAAACAATACAAATAAACAAACAAATATTTGCAAAAAGTGTTAATATTCAATTGAAAGGTACCTATTCCTTTAGAGGTAACCAGCTAAATCAATGCTTCAAGCAAACAATAGGGCCTAGTTTTAATTAAGAAATCAATTCTCTGTTATGTTTGCTCTGGAAAACGGGTAAATAAAACAAAAGGGTACACAACTGAAGGTCCTTTGGCCCCTGTAACATTGGTATAACATGGTTCCCTGTCTGTGTGCACTCGCCGGGGGTGCTTCTGCCAGATTGTGCCCCCTTTGGCCATGCAACACACTTGGCCTACACTATTTATGAACTCGCTTGAACAAGAGTGTACCAGGATCATCATAAAAAGTGGCAGGAGCTGGAGATGCAGCACTTTCCTCGCACACATGCTGACCTTGGACAGCCGTTAATCACTTTAGTTTATTAGTGAATTGTAAAATGATTCGAACTTATCGTAAATCAGCTGTTCGCGGTTGACACTCTTGAAAAATCATGCAGCGCCGCAGGACAATACGGCTAAATGGCATAAATGGCACGGAGGACTCACTTTGCTGCGGCTGCTGGCCGCCATAAATCACAAAAATGTGTGTGGTAGCTTCAGCGGCATGCAGTAAACATAAAAAAAGGGAAATCAATAATAAAACAAGAAAGGAAGCTAACTTCGGCACGCCGAAGTTTGTATACCCTTGCAGATTCCAATTGTATCAATTCTAATCTATCCCAAAATAATATAATATGAATTACTTTCATATTCATACAATTTTACAGTTTTACATTTTTTACAGTTTTAAATTTTTACAGTTTTACATTTACTACCGATCGTTTGTATGGCAGCTATTTGATATAGTCGTCCGATTCTTATGAAATTTACAACAAAATTCTGAAAAAATATGAAATACTAGTATCTAAAAGTTGAAGAAATTATGTTGAAAACTGACAAAGTTATAATTCTTTTTTCTACAAATTTCCCGATCGTTCCTATGGCAGCTATATGATATAGTCATCCGATT
>VNJS01002443.1:0-31254 GCA_008042575.1 Drosophila watanabei | reverse complement strand
ACACTGCTGACTTCCTAATAATTTTCTTAATAATCATCGGACTCGTAGCAATAGCGAGCCGCTTCTGGATTAAACGGGTCAGAACTCTGCAAATCAACAAAACAGATTCTATAAACAAGAGCAACGACCGCATCGAGCGTGGACACTCGATTTTGAAGGTGGAGGAGTTAACTACAAACGAATTCGCAAACGAATTCACAAATGAAGTTGACACGCGCATCCGGCCTTGCACAAGCCAATAAAAGTGCAAGGGCAACTTCCCGGCTTAGGTCGATAGCACCCAGTAAGTGCTGACCGCAGCGTCTGCCCCATTTCCCGGTGCAGCAAAGACAAGTGCAAAGCTCCGACGTCGGCAGAGGCAGCGACTAAGTTAGGGGTATAAATACACCATAAATTGTAATCATAATTCAGTTCGATTATTTTATCCAATAAAACCGGACCAAGTGTCCGATGAAATATATTTTTTTAAACAAAACCACCCGAGAGTGTTTAACTTATATACTTTATGGGGTCGGAGATGCCTTCTTTAATGCGTTGCAAACTTCTGGCTAAAATTATAATACCCTGCAAGGGTATAAAAATGATCCCCATCTTTCCAACAACTACACCATGTTGACCTCTGTAATCGACATCAATCATATATAGCTTATAGCTTAAGAACCGTCAAATTATTGCCTTATCCGGTCCACATAATCACGTCTGTTGTTTAACCCGTAAATGCTCAGCAGAGGTCCATTCGAGAATATTGACCTATAAGCTAAAAAATGTATTACAAGACATAAAATATCAGAAATAAGAATGATAAGTATTCAAATGTCTTTTTCATATGTGTGTATGTATTTAATTCTCATTTATCGTAAATTATACATCATAATTCTTTATAATGCGCTATAGCTCATTCATTTGTTGTATTGGTTGTGACCGCCGATGCTTAATGCTCGGCTTACTCTATGTCGCATGCAACAGGTTCTCGACAACTAATCGCTAATTAGCATTAGCATTCGTGAGTTTAATTTGCGTTTACTTAAACATTAGTTTCTCCTCATTTAGTTTTTATAAAAATAGGTATTTATTTGTTTGTTTATATATGTTTGCTTAATTAAATGTTGCTGCTGCTGTTAGCTCGTGCACTTTCTGGGGTTTCAATACTTTGCGCTGCTCCTACGCAGGGGGAAAAATATAGAACAAAGTACAAACTGGAAAACAGACGTGGGAAAAACATACAAAAATTCGACAAATACAAGTACATATACACATACATACATACATACTAGTTTATATTCATGGTTTTGAATTGGATTTTAAGTAGCTGTGGGTTTAAATTCATTTTCTTAACATAGGATACATTAATATACAATTGTTAATAGCGCGCGCTTCTCTAAATGCAAGTATAACACAAATAATAATCGCATGCAAAGTGTGGGACAAATAATAATCATAATAATAAGAAACTAGCAGCAGCAATGGATTTCTTGTTACTGTTTTTTCTGGTAGGTTTCTGTTGGGAGGGCTTGGGCTTAGATGGAAACTGCCTGTCTGGCATTTCCTTCGCTTCACTTCCTTCTTTTCCTATTCCTTTCTCTCTTTTTAACATTGCACAAGTTTCGACTGTCATTCCATTCAATATCTTGCCTTAATCGTGTATACATATATAATTTCTTAAGCATTCCTTAGTTCCTCCTTCATCCTAATGGGTTCTTGGCCTTTGCTAATATTAAAAATGTTAAATGTTGCTGTTGCTGGGGGCATGCTCTTAATTTACTCCACTCTCCTTCTTGCCTTCAACTTTAAACTTAATAGATTGTTAGAATTGTTGTTGCTGTTGTTATGGAAGTTTGGACAAACGCTAGCTTGTCAGTTTATCGTCGTTGTTTTGGGCTCCTTCTTCGTGTTCTTGCTATTCGTCTGCGACATTAAATGTCCTGCAAAAATAAATTAGATTTGATTTGTTACAATATTTGTTCAATTTCTTCTAATAATATCAACTTCACCTGCTCTCCGTTTGAAGCATGTTGCTGCAGCTTAACGATGAGCTGCTCCTTCTGGTCGACGATGCCACGCCAATGTTCGTCCTGTTCGCGGGCTCGCTCTTCCAGGTCCATCAGCGTGTTGGTCTTAGACATGAATATAAAGGTTAAGTTAAAAACGGTTCCGCATAATGACAATTAATTCAACTTACAGTCTTTGTGACCAGCTGGGTGAGCTTGTCGTTACACTCGCGCAGCTGCAGGTTCTGTTTGTGGAGCTCCTGCTGCTCGGCGACGGCGGCGGCGGAGGAGGATTGGCTATTCGAACTACTATTATTGCTACTAATATTGTTGTGGATGCTGCTATTGTGGTTGCTACTGCTACTGCTGCTGCTGCTGTTTGATTGTGTTGACTTATGACTACTGCTGCTGCTGCTGGGCTGCTTTTCCGGCTTCTCCAGCTCGAGCTTCTGCCGCAGCTTCTCCTGTTGCAGCTTGACGTGGGTGCTTAGAACCTGTTCCAGCCACTGGTCAAAGGATGCCTGCAGGGCGTTGCCGGCTTGCGCTTTCACCGCTTCGGGATATAGGCGCTGGTAGAGTCCCCGGATACGCTCCTGCTCGCTCTTCGCTGAGCTGGCGCTTCCTCCTCCATTGGCGGCCACAGCCTTTTGTTGCTGCAGCTGCAGCTGCTGCTGCTGTTGCAACTCTTTGTGTTGCTGCTGAAATTCGGAAAGAGTGAAAACATTTCAACATTTTAAAGGTAGATTCCATTTAAAAGGGGTTCCAATATACAGCAGGATAAAGAAAGGAGCAGCCGGCAGAGGTAACATGCACTTACGCCCACGGATTGCGCTGTATTTGGTTTCGTCTTGGCCATTGCCTTAGCTGTTGATGCTTCGGCATTTTGCAACGCTTCGATCAACTTCCAATTTTTCATTCGCACGTCCTGGACGAAACACAAATACGTGGCAATTAGTAAAAGAAGAAGGCAAAGGTTATGATGCTGATGCAAACAGTCAGGGCGCAGAGTAGTGGACGATATAACAAGGCAAATGATAACATCGATAACTTTTAAACACTCAAATATTAGTTTAAATAACCTTTTTTTTAATTCTTCTAAATAAGTAAAAGAAATTACTCACATTATTCTTCTCCCGCTGCTCTTGGAGCTCCTTCTGCAGCTGCTTCTCATTGGCCTGCAGCTGCTCCGCCCGCTGCTGTGCCTCCAGAAGCTGTGACTGCAGCGCGTTGGCCTGCTTCTGTTGCAGAGCCTGGGCATCTGTCAAAGTGCCAACCTGTAGGCGCAGAGCACTTAGCTCCTGCTGCTTTTGGGCCAGGGCTTCGGATTGAACTTGGGCCTTTTCCGACTGGGCGGCCGACGCCTGAACGGCGGTGCTGGCAGCTTGGGTAAGCTGCTGGTTCAGTGTTTGGTTGCTTGCCTCCAAGGCGGCAGCTTGCTGGCGCAGCTCCTGCAGCTCGGCGGAATGAACGCGCTGCAGCTCAGACTGTGCCTGTGTGACGGCGCGCAGTTCCTGTTTCAGTTCTGCATTCTCCGCGTCCAGCTGCTTGCGCTGCTCCAGCTCAAAGATGCTGTTATTCTGGCGCGCTTCCAGCTCGTCGCGCTGCTGCTCCAAGGCCGCCAGCTGCTGTGCCTGCTGCTGGATTACCTCGTTCTTCTGCTGCGTCTCGGCGCTAACGAACGCGGTCATGTCCGCCAGGCACTTCTCCTTGTGAGCCAAGTCCTGTTGCAGGCGCTGCAACTGCAGCAAGTCCTGCGAGTTGGCCTGGCTCTCCCTCAAAAGGTTCTAAAGCAAATAGGGCAAAGGGAAATGGTTAATATTTCTGTATAACCTCTGCGGATATTACTCTTACCTGGAGCTGTTGTCGTTCGAGTGTCAGCTTGTCATTCAGACTGGACAGCTCCTGGTCCTTGCTCTGAAGTTTCTCATTGTAGGCCTGAATGCGGGCATGCATCTGGGCGCGCTCAGTATTGACCTCCTGGCGCAACTCGCGCAGCTTAGCCTGGATGCCAATGGAGGCCTCCTGTTCCTCGGCCAGCAGCTTCTCCTTCTCCTCCAGCTGGCGCTTGAGCTTCTGGCAAATATCATCGGACCATTCGGCATGGGAAGCGGGCATATCCTGCTGCTTGTTCAGCAGATAATCGATGAGAATCTGAATCTCCGAGCGATTGAGTTCGGCGCGGGAGAAGACGTTCATCAGAGCGTTGACGCCAATTGTCTGGTTCTGGTGCTCTGCCAGTTTGTCCAAGGCCACAGCCAAATCCTTGGCGGTGAGGGCCGTTTCCTTTTGCTTCTGCTTGTTGTTGTTGTGCTGCTGCTGCTGCTGTTTGGTCTTGGTGTTGGCCTGGTTGTGCTGGGTCTTGGGGGAACCATTCTGCTGCTTGAGGATCTGCTTGGTCACAATGGGAGGCTCGGGCTCGGCAGCTATTGTTGGTTTCTCCTTTTTGGCCACCTTTTCCCCATTCTTCTTTTGGGCCTGCTGCTTGTTGTTGTTGTCCTCCTTGCGCTCCTTTTGCTCCTGCTTCTTCAATTCCACCACATCCTTGGGTGCCTTCGCCTCGAAGTTGTTGAGAGTGGGCGTCGTCTCGTCGGCGTTGCTGAGTACCACCTTGACCGCTTGTGCTTCGTTCTTGTTAACCAGGATGCCGGCAGCGGCCTTGTTGTGGCTGCCGCCGTTGCGCTTATCCTTTTTGCCCTTTTTGGAAGCCGCAGTTGTAGTTGGTTGATTCTCTTTCTCGGCCACGCTGCTCGGGCGCCGCTGCTGCTCATTGAGGATCTCTGGATCGGGCTCGAACTCCACATGTTGCTTGGACAGACCGGGCTGCTCATCCTCAGCCACCGATCCCTGCCCCTCCTCCGACTGGCCATCGGAATAATCCTCGGGATCATCCGCCTCCGGTTGTTCGTTATTCACATCCCGCTGCTGTTCCCGCTGCCGTTGTTTCTTTTCGCGCTTCAGTTCCTTCTTCTTTGGCTTCTTGGACGCCGCTCCTCCGCTGGCCGCCTTATAGAGATTGGCGCTCAGAGCGCGCTTCTCGGCCACCACTTCCTCGAAGGTCTTGCGTCGGAAGATCTTGTTGATGAACAGGAACGAGAGCAGCGAAGCGCTGAACACACAACCGATGACGATCAGTATGTGGAAGTCCATATTTGCATATCTTGCCGATTCGGTCGTGGGTTCTTCAGGGATCTCCTTTTTGCGAAATGGATCTGCGAAACTGCGGAACACATTTGTAATGTTACAACGTTAATCTAATATAAACATCGTTGTTTTTTTATACAGAAAGATACTATAATGGAAATAAATTACAAAAGCTAATCTTTGAACTTAGATTAGTTTTCAAAGAAGACAAAAGGGGGAAACCCCAAGTTGGTATCACGTTTTCATGAGCTTCCAAGCACACAAAAAATATAATCTAATGAATGGGCAATATTCTTAGTAAGCGTTCATTTCCTTTGGCTTTATCAGCTCTATTTTGGTTACTATAACAACTGATGACGTGGGAACTTGAAAGTGGAAAAAACTGCATTATGTTTGAGATTAACGCCAATTTTTGTATGTTTTACATACAAATACAGTATCTAAATTATTTGGGTTGTACGTGCTTATCAGTACTTCACCGGCCGGCACACACACTTTCGTTTTAGGTATGACTAAACTTTATTTTTAAAGTTGTCTCTGTGTTTGCTTGACGTGTTATTAATAAAAGTGTTCGCGGTTGATAATTCTGTACGTATGTTCATTGAGATACACAATTGCACTGGCGGTTTGACTCGGGACTCAATATTCCTGGAACCCCGATTATTCACCGGACGAGCATCCGCTTTCTCAGCGCACAGATGAATTTCAAATTAAGACTAAAAGGTCACTTGGATGAATTTAATCGCTGGGCGGAGGAAGAGTGATAAGAAATCGATTCCAGCCGCAAATTTATTCATACAAAGTCTCAAAGAATAAAATTAGCTCATGGAGCACAGCTGCTGAGCAGCCTTGAACGAAAGTTACTTAGTTAGGAGACATTTTGCACCCAAAGGTGTTGACGCAGATTGAAAGCAAAAATAAATAGCAAAGCCAAGATTTTGACGCACACGTATGCAAATTCTCGGAATTGCTCACCGGAATTAATTCTGGACTGCCGCTAATCTTCTCCGGACAGCTAACTCCACGAGTAGTCTCTTTCGCTGGACAAGTTGCGAATGACAGAGAAGAACGGGAGGAAAGATTCGCGGTCGAGCTTTGTTCGTTATTTGAGATTGCTCCCCGGTCTCAGCTCTCCCACTCTCTGCACCGAAAACATTTTCGTCATTCGATTTATTTTCTACATATTTATTTGCCTTATTCAACGTGAGTCAAATAAAAAAAAAAACACTAAAATACTGAGTACGAGAGATTTTCGTGACATTTTAAAAAAAGTTTTGTATAAATTTAGATAGAAACCCTATATAACCCTATATAAATTGAGAACAAAATTTTAATCATTTGTATTTTTTCTGAGTGTTTGCGCTCTTTTGAAGCCTTTGCTCTCTTCTCTCCCACGACAGACAGTTAGAACTTGAAATTTCACTGGCTCCGCGGAGAGCCCAATGAAAGAATTCACAAATTGCAAAAATTTCAATTCAAGGTTGTTGCTCTCTGCGACTTCTGGCGATAACTGGCTTGTCGGGTATGTTTTCTTCGGTTTCTTCTTATTCTTTCTTCTGCTTTCATGTTTCGGGCTAAAAGATTCCGACGTTCTTTTCTTTTTTTTTTAACCACATTAAATGTTGTCTATTATGGTCTCTGAAAATAGACCATGTGTGATACTCTGAAGATAAATAATTACCAAAAGATCGAAACTATAAAGCCTGGCATTCTATCTACCTATAGTTTTGCGGACGTGTATAATAATGGCAAATGAAAACAAAAATTGGTAACCAAAAGGATACTCTATAATTTTAAAGAAAAAGTACTTTTAATTTTTCTTGAGATAATCTCTCCTTTGTTGGCCAGTGTAAACCTGATAAATTCACTGATACTACTTGAGGAATTTATGTATTTACAACTCCAGACTGACATGTTTACCAACGAATTCTGTTGTTTGCTTATTTGCTTACGAGGCACAGTTATTGCTTCTTTTCTTTAGATATCAAATATTGTCATATTGGCACCTCTATAAAGTTCAATAAATATTTAATGCCCATTGTGGGAACGGGTTTCCTTTTCTTCAAACAAATCGATTCTGGTTTATTTAACGAAAAGTAAGTTACAGTAAGTCCGAACAGCGGATTCCGGGCGCAACGTCGCACAGAAAATAAGGAGAAACAAAAAAGTAAACTAAAGAGAGCCAGGCCAAGCAACCGCACGGGGGGAAAGAGAACACACAATAAAAACGCCGGTAAAGGTCATCAACCGGAAGAGCAACGCTGCGAAAAGTGCCCATGTGTGAGAGACTTGCGGCAGCGAGCGTGCGCTTGTGTGAGTGTGTGAAAGTCGAAATCTTGCCAATTATCATTATGGCCATCTATAAATAATTATGTATTATGGTTGGGCGGCATGCAAAATACGCTGGCTGGCTGTTCGGCCTCGTTACAACAAACTGGCATCCAACTGCACAGTTGGCCTAATTTTCCCGTTTTTTCTGCCTTGTCCTCTCTCCCTCAGCGACGTTGTTTCTGTCTCGGTCGCCCCAGTGTTCAATTAGCCGACAGCGGAACACTCATACACACTTGCACGGTGCCGCATGGAATTTCTCTGTCAGTGGAACCGGTCAGAGATGAGAAATTGGCTTTCTTAAATACTGCTTCACTGCAGTTATTGCTTTCGATCCTATACGCAAATACCTCATAAGGTTCAGAACTAAACAAATTAGTTTCATACAATTTCATTGTTTTGATTAATCTAATCTAATGGATTTTATCTGTAAGAAAACCAATTATAACCACTTTCCAAAAAAAAATTTATAACAAGGTACATTTTATGCTTGAAACTTTTTATGGCCCATTTTTCAAGCGACAGCACTGTTAACGGTGCAAGTGCTTCTGCCGCTCTCTTTCTTGCTTGCAGCGTGAGCGTACTAGCACTCATTCATTATTTTTCTTTTATTTATTCATAAATGCATTTTCTTTGCCTCCGCTATTTTCAGCGAACAAGCGGCGGCTCAAGTGTTTTAATTTTAGAAAGCTCTACTCCCTATTTCTGTGTAATATTTATGCAACATGCTATGCTGTCTTATTTTTTTCTGGGCGAAAGAGAGCGTGCCATGGGATTTGTGCCTGTTTTATTTTTCTTTCTGGTCTTGTTAATTTCGCGTGGGAGCGTAAAGTTCGTTCCCGATTTGTGGTCCAGAAATGGAAGGTTGCTCTAAAAAATCAAAAAGAGTGTGACTCATAAACTAGAATTGAAAACTATTGATTCTTAATGAATATTGATTGCTGACGTAGACGACATTTGTTGCCTATCAATTGGTTTTCTCAAGAATTTGACTTTATGATTTATCGCATTGCAAGCCGCTCTCTTTCACTCTCTCCCCCGCCTCTCTTTTCCACGACCTCTTTCTCTCTCCTTTGATAAGCCCGCATATGTGAGCCTATCTGTGTGGTGAGGTCAGCGCAGACTGCCAACAATGTGTAAAATGTCAGAAGAGCACAGCGAATAGAGGCCAAGCACATCAATTATGCTTATTTTTTCTTTGATAAAATCGCAATATAGTGACGGTGGGCGGGAGGGGTAGGGGCATGCTAGCAGGCCAGACGGCGGCGTCCGAAATTTTTGGCAAATCAAATAAATCTGCCAGGCCATCGCGTCAGCTGTCCCTTTTGCTCATAATTAAGAGTGGAGCAGTGAAAGTATGTCGGTGTTGGTAGATGCTTCTTCCTCTTCTTCGCCGCTAATTGGAATAATTGCACACTGATAAATCGTGGATTTCCTCTTCGATTCCGACAAGACAAAAGGGCGTCGCTGCCGCTTAACAAAAAAACAACAAAATCTACTGCAGTTGCACACTGGAACACACCGCTCGCCCCTTCTACCATTACACAAACTGTTTTTCCTGCGAATTGATGTATCACTTGCAACGTCAACAATTTTCATAACATATCACACTTAAATGCAGTCTTTCTTTTTCTCTTTTTTTTTTTTTGTTGGAAACGCATCCGCCATTTGCAAGCTATGTGTGCCTGTGTATATGAGTGTGAGCCAGTGAGAGTGTGTAAGTTGCGTTGTCGCGTCGGCAAGATTTCCAGCGCTTTTCCGGCGTCCTTTATGCCCGCTTCTACTTTTTCTTACTTTCAACTTATGGTTTTAACTTTGCTTAAGCCGATAGGCTACGGACTTACACTTTTTCGCTTGCGTTTAGTGGGAAACTTGAAACATTTACAAACAGTGTGGCCAAATGTCACACAGCCAAATACCCAGTGGTCTTGGAAGTATACCCTAAATATGACCAAAAAATGAGGACGATAGAACGCGCATAAAAAATATAAACCAGGATTGGAAAAATAGGATATATTTCATTGTTTTTTTCCCAAGTATAGGCTTTAATAAATAATAAATAATAAATATTTATTAAATAAGAATCTGAAATAAGTTTACACATCGGCGTAATCACCTGAAGGATCAAATGAAATGAAGAGTTTTAAAAGTTTCCTTCGAAGGATAGCAGAATTTTCTTTGTTCAGTTCAGATAATTCAGAATACATGTAATTACACAGTTGCAGGTTGGGATCGCTCTTGGACTCCTTAAAACGTTTGCACGGAGGACTATCAAAGGTCTTTGGTAGTTTTCTGGGAGACTTTCTGGTCGGTGATGGAACTTCGATCACTTCAGGCTCGTCTTCAGATTCTAAATTAGTTCGTGCTTCTTGGCTCTCAGATTTACCATCATTTTCCAGAAACTTTAGAGCAGCAAAGTGCCTCCAGACTGAGGCGTTTCCGTCGCCTTTTCCGGACTTTCCTTTCAGTTTCGCAAGAGTTATTCTATACTGGATTCTTAGATTATTCCACTTGGTCCGCAGATCCGATTCGGGGTGTCGCCCTCCAAATTGTTTATATATCTGGGCCCACGCAGCGTTCCTCGCTTTCTTATCGGCATAGTCCTTGTGATCCGTATTCCAGATCACTGGCATTTTCCTAACATAATTTATTATTTTTATGGTATCCTCTTCGGAGAAATTGCCACTGATTTTGGGTCTAGTTTTCAGCGGATATTTCGGCCGGGACTCAAAACTCGACTCCGATGACATCTAAGAATTAAAGAATATTACATTCAAATAATACCTTTATTGTAAAGTAAACATACTTTACTGAAGAACGCAAGTCCACGATATTTGCTTGAGCAGTTTCTATAAATATCCTTTCCACCCTGTCGGAGGCAAGCACTTCTAGTGCAATTATTGTTTTTAATCAATGAGAAGGGTAAGAAAAGCCAGTCACTTAGCTTAATATTTAAGCTGTCGGTAATGTGCTTATCGAAATAACAACATTTTGTTCGAAAAAGTGTTTAGTTTTGTTTATTATACCGAGGTTTACTTATTTTGCGCAAAATATTTAGTTGTACCATCAACACACTTGGCTCAATGTGACCAGATGGTGAAACTATAAGTATACTTAATATGCTCAGTTCTATGTGCTGACTGTTCGACTGAATAATAAATAATAGGGATCAGTGTAACATCCAAATATTTATATAGTTTACATAACGGAATAAAGAATTTGGCAATACTCTAATACATATATTAAAATCCATATTAGTTTATTTTAAATAACAATCGCATTTTTCAAGTACGAATCGATGGTCACACTAATTGTTGTTCTCTCAAACATTCGCTTGGATTTTGTGATTCTTCGTTATTATTAGTTTTCTCGTATTTATCTTGAAAGATATGGCTTCTATTGCCAAGTTCTTGGTGTTCATCGCCTCAATGGCCACATTCGGGTACTCCCTCTACGTGGTAGGCCGTCTCATGCTCTTTCTCTCGACACCTCGCTCCGTGTCGAAGGCGCACACCTGGATTTTCAATTTACTGGACAACAAATCCCGCCTGGAGACCGCCTATGGTCCCGTGGTGTTTGACACCCTCTACCTGATAGGCTTTATTTTTCAACACAGCTTCCTTAAGTCATTGTTGGTCAAGAAACTATTGGCCAAATTGGGTTTGGGTGGCGCCGAACGAACTATTTATAGTCTGACGTCATCGCTTTGTTTACATGTTTGTATACCTTCGAATTATTCAAATGTGGTTTCGAAAAGAGAGCTAATTATATCTTTTCCCACTCCAGTACCTCATTGTTAATTGGCTGCCCGCACAGTCAATTGTTTTATGGCAAATTAATGTGGAGGACAGCGCTCCCCTTTGGTGGGCTTTTGCCATCACTCACGGCTTATGTTGGATTGTGATCTTTGGAGGCACTTTGGTAATGGATCTACCGGAGCTACTGGGCATCAAGCAGGCCTACTACGACCTAAAGGCATACGGCGAGCCTATTAACTTCAAATCCAATGAATTGCGTAATTTGTATGCACACGTGAGGCATCCTTCGTTTGTGGGCTTGTCCGTCATTCTCCTTGCCACCAATGTGATGAGCGTTGACCGTCTTCTGTTGGCCCTTCTCTTGATCACTTACATGTACCTGGCCTGGTCAACGGATCACAAGGATGTGGCCTACCAGAGATTGCAATTGCAGCGCAAAAAGCTGGAGCTGAAGGCCCACTAAGCTTTAGCATTAAGTTTGACTTTCGTTCGTACTAAAAATACTTTTTTACAATATAGTATTTCAATTATAAGTTTTCTGAATATATCAAAACTTCTCAATTATTGCGAGAATTCTGTCGAATAAATTGAATTGAAAACAACAAAGGTATCAAGTAATGTTATTTATTGAAAAACTAACTCATTCGAACAATGGAGGGATCAAAGGGCTGTCCCTTAAAAGGAGACCCCTCGGCGTCCCATGCGGTTCTGAGACGATCCAGTGTTTTAGCCTGCTCGGGATTCGAAGTCTGGAACTCATTTTGTTGCTTGTCCGCTGACAACTGCTGAACTCTGAGTTTTTCTATGGTGGCTTGCGTCTCCTCTGGCAGCTCGTCGATGTATCGCTCGCAGTCAATTTTTTTGTGATCTATTTCCGGATCACCTTCAAAAAGACGCTCCCACCACAGCTCTTTCGATTTATCTAGAAATAATTCGAAGGAATAGGTAAAAGGCTTATTGAAATTATTTTAGGTAGCTACCAAAACTTATGAGTAGTCGGTTCTGGTCAATGGTCCACACTGCCTCATTATGTTTGATCCGCTGGCTGAGATTGCCTTCGAGGACTACTATTTCTGGATTCTGTTTACTGTTGACCTTGATGTGCTGCGCTTTGATAACTATGCAGAGTTTTTTCGCTGTTTGTAGTCCTTCGGGCAGCATTATTTGAAGCTCCACATCCTTCAGCGTTTGGGACCAACAGTGGGTTTCAAAGAGGGCTCCGTTCTTGTAGTCGCTGGGTGAGAATGTAGATTCCTGTTTGTGATTTCTAGGTGGACTTAAGTCGCGCTCTTGAGGTGTAGCCTCACTCTCCAGGATAACTTCTTCAACGGCTGGCGGAGCCAGTTCACCATCATCGCCGCCGCCTCCATCCTCTGCGGTCATGGTTTGCAGCCAACAATCCGGATCGTACCGCTGCATGGCACCATAAAGAATTTGATCCCTCACACCCTTCGGGAAGCCTATCTTGTCCGATTCATCCCTTTTTGTGTGATAAAAATCAGTGCTGTAACATGAAACACAATTATTACATTTAGAGGTTCAAACTCCTGGGCAAAACTTTTACTTTCGTCGAAGAAAGCCAAAAACAGAGTCGAGAAATCCGGTTATGGTCTTCCGATCCTGCAGAATCTCCATGAGCATGGCATCATTTCGTTGGAACTCCATTTTGAGAATGATGCAAAAAATAAACAACTTTTAAGCCGGTTTAGGGGAATCATCTGTTTTAAATAAAAACAAGTGCTGCCAACTTGTTAATAATATTGCCAATAACTCAAATATATAGCTATAATTTGATTCATAAAATAAAAGTGACGTTCTAAATGGAATAAAGAAGTAACAATAAATATGAATAAATATAAAAACCTAATATTAATTATCATATTTTGATTTTACTTTCACCTTTTCTTTGTGTCAACACCGGCAATTGGGCAAAGTTACCGATAGACATCGTCTCACGCACGAAATATCAAATGTAATATTTTGGAGTTGGCCTTTCGTGATCCATTTCCAATCCAGAACTTGCAAATATCTCGTTGTTGCCTGAAAATACTTTCGAAATGATCGGAAGGCTGGCTTTCTGGCGCAGAGATGGCGTTCCGTCAAGCACCGAAGACTGCCTGTCGTGTCGTTTGGTGAGTGGAAGCGGTTTTCTCGGCATCGGAGCATTTCTGCTAGCGCAATCCAAGAAGCGTCCGCAGCCGCTGGAGAACTACACGATGAAAGGCTTGGCGGCAGGTAAAGTATGGAACTTTATCAAGTTTAAATATGAACTATAATTGCTTTTTTCTTAAGCCGCTGGAATCTTGGGCGTGGCGCTGCTGGCAGACGCGAGTTTCTTGAAACCAAAAGTTGAAGAACCCATAAAGGAGCAAATTAAGACAGTAAAGGCAGCCAAGGATCACGAGTTCTTTACGAGACGTTAGGGGCAGAAATTTTCTATTTTCAAATTTAAGAAATACTTATTAAATTAAAAAAAAAAGTTATATTCAGTTACTTTCCGGCTCATGTTCATGTATTTAATGGACAATAATTACATGTTCGCTGTAGGTTTTGAGTGTTTCTTGGCTTTCCTAGATTTCCTAATAAATATTGTTAATTGGCTTTCGCGAATTTCCTCGACTAGCGTCCCACCTTGCCCAGCTTGGTGTCAGTCTTTGGATTGGCCGTGAGGTTCTGCACTGCCACAATCGTCTCGTTGATGTGCGTCTGCAGCTGACGCAGGCTCTGGATCTGGAGCAGGCGCAGGATGCGCATCGGTAGATCCAGGGAAGGATCGTTGGCCGATATGATGTCGTTGCCCTTGTCGAAGGGGAATGGGGTACCAACAATTGGCTGTCGCCCCTTGGCGGCCGGCGACAGGCGCTCGTGCACCACCCGCGCCACCGCCTCCAGCTGCAGCAGATGGTTCGGATGGTGGGGCACGTTCAGTTTGCTGGCCAGTTGGCGAACGCCATCCACGAACTCTTTGTCCTGAACTGTTTGTGGAAAGGAAGAGAATTATCAATTTGGAATATAATTTAAGAAATCATCATTACCATTAATCTTTCCATCGAAAATGGACTGAACCTTCACTGGGACATGTTTTCCATTGCTTTTTGGCGCTCCTGTTTTGCTATTGATGGACGCAAACTGCCCTGGGTCGTCCAAGAATTCCAGACGAACGGCATGGCTCAGAATCCAGGCCAGCTGCTCCTCCTGACTCTCCAAAGGCGGCATTTGGAGGTCCGCACAGTACTTCGCATAGCCCTCCTCCCATATCTTGGGGTCGTCAATGCGACGCAGCTTCTCACGATCCTCAATTGAGTAAAGACGGATCTTTTGGTCCTCTATCCAGAGTATGATGCTGGCGAACTCTTTGCGATCTGGGGGTGCAGAGTACGCTCATCGTCATTCGCATTTAACGTTTGTACTTACTGCTCAGCGCCACATCGCTGGGAGAGGGATGCCCCAACGCCTCCAGTTTTAGCTTAATCATGGTAATCTTTTAACTGCTTTCAATACAAAATCGTTACGCTTTTTTAATGACAAAACCAAAGAGCCGGCCCCTGCTTATTTTTTAGGGATGGGACTAATTATGGCAATTTTCTTCTTCGATAGTTGGCAGCCCTATTGGTCAGGCAACCTTCCCATCTCTAAAAACGTGATAAACACGCTGTTTTTGTTTTTAAAGTTGGATTCACTTGTTTCTCCGAATAAAATGGCCCTTCTAACAGAGAAGCGCCCAAGAAAGACTCCAGCTCCGGCAGCCGACAGTTCCCCGGAAGAATCCGACTCCGAGGGAAGCCAGAATGCGGGCAGCGATGTCGAGGGCAACGCCGGCTGGGCAGATTCCATCCTGAAAGTACTGAAAACCACAAAGCCAGAGACCAAAAACAAGACGGTTTTAGCCCGCGCCAAGAACAGCCAGGCGGCGGTTCGTGTCCAGAAATCCGGAGGATCAAAGAAGCCGGAGTTCGACTTTGAGATTGAGAAGACAACGGCGAAAACGGAGAATGAAGAGGACAACGACGACTATGAGGATGTGAAACCGGAGGCATCCGCTCTGGATGCTCAACTGACAAAGCAACAGCGCAAGAATGTCCCATTGCAGCTGCGCGTGAAGCCCAGCTACCGGGATATGGAGCGCGAACGAACTCTGCGAAAGGTTGCCACCCGAGGCACCGTCCAGTTCTTCAACGCGGTGCGCATTCAGCAGAAGGATCTCCAGCAGCAGCTGGAGGAAGCCGGTCCCCTGGATAGCCGGCAGGACGCAGTGCTCAACAATATCAACAAGCGCAAGTTCCTGGACGTTCTGATGAGTGGCAAGCGAGCAAAATCCACAGCTATAGATAACTCGGTAAAGAAGGAAGAGCAGGAATCAGACGACGACGACGACGAGGAGGAGGAGGATGCGGTTTCCTCTGCCCCCGGTAAAAAGAAGTCCGAGTGGAGTGTGCTGCGCGAGGACTTTATGACCAACAAGAAGATCAAACACTGGGACGAGGAGGACGACGATGGCAGCGATCAGGATGGCAACGAGGATGGAGCAGATGACAGCGATGATGATGATGGGGAGGATTAGCTTTAATTACGAAATAAATGTTACTTTTCTATTACAAGTTTATAGTTTTATTTGCTTATCTTATCATCTCGGCCTTGGAGACCATGTAGATTCCCACAATCAGTCCGAACAGACCGATGGCCGAGCCGAAGATCTCCACTATGAGAATCTTAACAAAGAGCGCCGAGTTCGCAGCATCCGCGAGAGCAGCTCCAGAGCCCACGATACCGACGCAAACGCCACAGGCAGTGTTCACCAATCCGACACACAGGCCGGCACCGAAAACAGCAAATCCTGCGAACATGTTGGTCTCCAACACAAACCTCTCCGTGAGCTGTCGCGTCATGGAGTACTCCTGAACGCTTCCCGAGAGCAGGATAGCTGTGATCAGGCCGTATATGGCAACCGCCTCACAGAAAATGACCGATATGAGATTCTTTGTCTTGATCCGCGGCGATCGGACTCCGGCACCGCAAACGCTAGCGCCAACCATGTAAATCCCAAGCGCAGCACCCACCACGGACAGAGAGCAGGCGAGGAAGATGCCCAGGCCGGACCAGAAAAAGGGACTTGTTGTGTAGAGAAACCAGCCAAGTCCCATCCGCTCACCCGATCCCGTCATCACGTTGGCCAGAATTAGGCAACCAATTACCACGGCGAAACCGCCAACGACAAACAGGACGAAAAAGGTAGCAAATTTCATTTTGAAGCCGACAGGTTTTTGATTTCTCAGTTCAGTTTGACGAATGCCTGATAATTGTTCATTCAAAGTTACAATTGAATGTTGGTTTAGATTGTTAAATCAAAGTTACATTTGTTTGCTGGGTGTTTTCAAAACTTATTTCGATATGTTTAAATTCCCTTTTTTTTTTTACTTTGTTCCAAAAAGATTAACTACAGTAAAACACAATATATGAAATACAATTTTGTATTAGTTAGAAGATTAAATGTTTGGTTACATAAGGCCTTATGTAAGATATTGAATGTATGAATCAATTGATGAAAATGAAATATTAATCTACATTTAACGATTCGATTTGGCCACGCGCTCCAGCTCATCCTTCTTTTTGATGGCATACGAGTTGGAAGACCCCTTGGCGGCGTTGATTAGCTCATCGGCCAGGCACTCGGCCACGGTTTTGATGTTACGGAAGGCAGCCTCACGGGCTCCAGTGCAAATCAGCCAAATGGCCTGCAATTGGAAGTTATTTAAGTTTAAAAAAACAACAAATATAAGTAAAATAAATCTACAATTATGATTGTATTAATTGGCATAAGCTTTTAATTATTAAAATATAGGATTTGTGCGATTTCGTTTTCTATACTTTTAAGAGTGTTAAATATTTAATTTCCTCTACTTATCAGGTAAATATTGTTTAAAAGATGTTTATGAACCAACAATCTACCTTTTTTATAAAAGACTTTGTTAAAAATGTATTATTTTTAGGCAAGCAATCTTATTTTAGTTTAGTCTACAATCCACACAATTTTTTCTAGTAAACATTTGATAAAACCCCTGTAAACTTTATATTTTACAAATATACCTTTTCTGGACATAATCGATCATGTTTTGTAAAAAGTATTCTGAATATAATTACCTGGTTTACGCGCCTCAAGGGCGAAACATCGACGGCCTGGCGACGCACAGTTCCGGCCCGTCCAATGCGCGTAGAGTCCTCGCGCGGTCCCGAGTTGACGATGGCGTTGACGGTGACCTGCAGGGGATTCTCCGAGGTCAGCAGGTGAATGATCTCGAAGGCGTGCTTGACGATGCGGCAGGCGAGCAGCTTCTTGCCGTTGCTGCGCCCCTTCATCATCAGGCCGCTGGTCAGACGCTCCACGATCGGGCACTGGGCCTTGCGGAAACGCTTGGCCGCATAGCGTCCAGCGGAGTGCGGCAGGAAGCGTGCGAATTTCTCCTTCACCGCAATGTAGTCCTGGAGCGATATATCGCTGATGGAGATGTCGTCGCAGGCCCAGCGACCGAAGAGCTTAATTTCCGGCCATTCGTTGGCCGGCTGGGCCGGCATCGTGATGGCGCCCTCTTCCTCCCAGATCTCTTCATCCTGCTGCTGCTGCTGTTGCTGCTGCGGGGGCAGATGACCCTGCTCCGGATTGGATTCCATAACACCCTCGGACATTTTTGGGCAATTAAATCAAGCTCAAAGCGAAATAAGTCCGTGCGGCGCGTGCGACTTTGCGAACGGGAAAGAAAGAGGATGCGAAAGCTAACGGAGCTGTCACTTTTTCAAAATGGCGCCGCAGTGCAACGCTGGAAGAGAGTGTTGGTTAATGCATCATTTTTAGCGGGAGTTTAAATATTTCTATGGAAATACCGGTTAAAATTCGGTTTAAAATGGAAGTTTCTAGCAGATTAAATTTCATTCGTTGTTCAAAATAACATCAAAAGACATTTTAAAGATCCCAGTAGCTTTAAAATTGCTATAAGCCTGCCAGGAATTAACTAAGAATCAATCATAACTCAAATCTTACGAAAATGGGACTTTTAATAAATTTCCCTTTCGAAATGTTTTTTTCAGGAAATTAATGAATTATATTTCTACGTTTTAAAATCGATATTTCCAATTTCATGCAGAAATTATTGGTATAAAACCGTATTTGCAGAGTTCGCAAGAATAGAGAATCATGAAGCTAGCGTGGTTAAGGCCTGGCTATAGGTATTATCCTTTGAAAATCCTAAAAAATAATTTAAAAAGGCCTTCCTATAGGTATTATCCTTCCGAAATCCTAAAATAGAACTTAAAAAACGATCTATTTGCACATCTAAACTTAATTTAGTTGTTAATTTTGTTATTATTGATTATTTGGCATTGTTCTTTGAACAAATTCGGAAAAAGTGGTTTACAACAAAAAGAATAAAAGCAAAATGAAGTTTGGATGTTCAAATAATTGTGAATTTGTGTCAAAAGTATTTGACTACCTCTATATATTGTAATTTTTTACTATAGATGGTGCAGGAATCGTAATTAAAATAAATTTAAACAATTATGTATTAAGGTTCGTGTGCGGTCTGTATATCACAATATAAAATGAATTATAATAAAATTCAAATAATGTATTAAGGTTCCTGTACGATCTGCAGGAGTTACACCATACGACTGATCAAAAACAGCTCTCTTTAAAGATCATAAACTATAGTCCACACAATCAATCAATAAAAATTGACGTCGTTGCTCAAGTGGCTCAGCTTGAGCTTACATAAACTCGTTAACACTTGGCACATGCTTCCGATATGCCTTAGTTATTTAGTTCACTCAGATTGACAAACAAAACGTATATATATATTTTATTATTTGTTTTAATATGGAATACTTGCTATAATAATAATAGTGCGACTGTGCATCTTTCTACAACTTTTGCGTTTCTGCAACAGTAGCCTGAAATATACAAGTTTATCGTTTTACGGTAGTTAATATAATACATTCTCATTTAGCCATACAAGTGCCAAGTGTGTGTACAGTAACAAACATAACAAGATACTTAAAATCATAAACGGACACACAACACACACACACACGTTGTCTTTCGTTTTGGCAAACTAATTAAATAAACAAAACTTCTGTCGTTTTCACACCGGGCGCACTCCCCAATCCTTTAAGTGATGCTGGCGATCGGCAAAGTGCGCGAGGCGTGAAAACCAACAGCTAACTTAAGTAACTAAAGTCCCAGTTTAAAGTTTTTCGGCTGATTTCGGATGTTTCGTATCCCGCAAGCTTTGACTGACTGCATTTAACGCGTTGTAATTTCCAAAAATAATAATTTCCAAATGCAAACACTGGTGTTTAGCGTGTCTACTTCGGGGGGGAGGGAATGGGGGAATGCCTTGATGCTTGTTGTTCATTCTGCTGATGGAAGCGAGGAGGCTGTGAAGAGAAATAGAGATTGCAGATTAAAATAATACACATATTGGAGATCAAAATAATAGCATATAAATTTGGGCTTTTGTGGCAAACTAATCTGCGTTCTGGTGTTTCGTACTTGTTTTAAAACATTTTAGCATTCTTTTGATTATAAGTATAAAGTTTTGAAGGTATTTTAAAAGAATATATCATTAAAATCCTGTTACACATACAAAAAAGTTAATGTAACATAAAAATAAACAATAGAACATAAGGTAACCTTGGCTAATAACTCTTAAATTTGCTCTTATTAAACTATAATGTTTACACAAAAAATAGGATAATAAAGGCCTTGAATTTCCTGTGGAAATATATAGAAATTTACAGCTTAATGTAGATTACATTGGAGTTTTAAGTAAAACTGCTAAGAATTCTAATTGCGCAGCTTTCATTTCTTAATAATTTAGTTACAAATTTCTCGGTTAACTTGACTTGATTCAGTAAATATAAATTGTTAATGTAAAGTTAAGTATGATAGCTTCAAAACTGAGAGACTATGCGTAGAAACGAACGGATGAACATGTTAATTAAGAAGAAATATACTTTATAGGGTCGGAAATGTCTCCTTTACTGCGTTGCACACTTCTGTCTAAAATTATAATTCCTTTCAATGGTACAAAAACATGAAATAGTTTATAATGCATACAAAATATTTAGAGTTTTGCAACCAAAGAAGTATCCCCATAAATACGCATTTGTTATAGTTCCATTAGATTAATAACAAATCGATAAGAATCAACTTAAAAAGGTTAAAATGATAATAGAATTACAAAAAGTAAAGATCAAAGTTATAACCAAACAGCCGTAGAATCTGGCTTCACCGACCTCCAAGTGCTATTATCTTGACCTCAACTGCTATAACAGGATGACTCACACTGAATAGCTGGCAGCTGCTGGCCACCATTTCACTCCTTGTCGCCCATCTTCGCCTTGGATGTCATGTAGATGCCGACAATCAGGCCGAAGAGACCGATGGCCGAGCCGAAGATCTCAACGATCAGGATCTTGACGAACAGAGCGGCATTGGCGGCGTCGGAGAGGGCAGCTCCCGAGCCGACAATTCCGACGGCGATGCCGCAGAAGAGATTGACGAGGCCGACGGCCAGGCCAGCGCCAAAGATGAGGTAACCGGAGAACCAGTTGGTGTTCTGGATGGCAGCCTGCGACAACGCAGTCTCCATGGAGAACTGCTCCAGCTGGCCGGACAAGACGATGGCCGTGATCAGGCCGTAGATGGCCACGGCCTCGCAGAAGATGACGGAGATCAAGTTCTTGGTCTTGATGCGGGGAGCCTTCACGCCACCGCCCACGATGCTGGTGCCCGTGGTGTGGATGCCAAGGGCGGCGCCCACGACGGACAGCGAAACGGAGAGACCAATGCCCAGGCAGGCCCACATGTACGGGTTCGAGGAGGCCAGGAACCAGCCCACGCTCACCCGCTCGCCCTTGCCCGTCATCACAAAGTACAGGGTCAGGATGGTGGCCACGGCGAGGAAGAGCCACAGGAACGTTTGGGACACCACGGTGCGTATTTGGGCCGCCATCTTGCTGCTTTTTCTTGACTATCTGCGGATAAAGCAGCCTTAGCACATCCCGATTTTCACGTTTTCCAGCTCACACTCACCGAATTGCAGGCGTAATTGTATTTTTCTTGCCCGACAGGTGACTGCTCCGTGCGAAAAAAAGAATCCACAATCACATGACGTACATTTTCTCTATCATAAGCTATCGAATAATCACGCCACTCGATAAGTGCGATAACACAACAGTGTCTAGCGATGCCAGACTGGCTGCTTTATAGCTAGACTTAACTCTTTCTGGGAGATTTAATTTTTGCGTCATTAATTTCGAAAATAAGTTTATTTTTTCAGTGATATGCAAAGAAAAATTGAATAAAAAGCTGTAAAATAGTTATACCGTTTCAACTATTCTTTTATTGCTTATTACAAGCAGCAAAGTGGTCAACAACACTCTATCAGATCTGTCTCCGTTTCAGCTCGGATTTCAAAACATTTTCCAGATTTCCCCTTACCATTTAAACGAATTTGCACTTTTGACGTATAGAAGATTTTTTCGTTAAGAGTTTAGCGCATCAAAAACCTTCGGCAAAATATGTTTCGGATCTTGATTCTTTGAATTTTCGAATTTTTTGAAATTTTTCGATAAAAACTTTAACAGGTTTGCGAAATTCAATCCGCGTAGATTTTTCGAAAGTGGAAACTGCAACTGGCCTGTAGAGCTGCACTAGGACCGACCTTTTAAAAATATAAGGCAAATATTTGAAATAATGTTTAATAGAATAATAACACATGTCAACTTGGTTAAGTTGTTGGAAAGCTGAGGATCATTTTTTAAGCAATTCGCTGCGTAGAATCAGAATTCTAGTCAGAATTTGTCTCTCACGTCAGAAGAACGAAATCTTGCATCAGGATCAGTGACGATACGCGTTCAGCTGAATTATTGATAGAAATAAATTAGTGATCAAGTTGTTCTTGCTGATCGCAGCCAATTGGACACTTTTAATCTCTTTTTATGACAGCCTATGCAAGTTTTTGGAGCTATCAGTTGTAAACTTCAGACCTGCTTGCCGCGATCGCGGCAGAGAAAAATACTAGTTTAAAAAAGGCATTTAAACTTTATACAAGCAAATATTGTAAATTGAAATATATTTTAACGATTCAGCGCATTTTAAAAAATATCGCTAGTGTCAACACCTCGTTTTTGCATCTCTAACGCTTTTATGGCAGTTTATACCAATTTATGGTTCCACGAAGCGATATTAAATCGGCATTTTTATGGTATCCTTAATCTAAATTGAGCCACTAAAATCAATAATATTAAATATATGTTGATATTATGCATATATAATAATTTTAACAATTTTTTATTAAATTTGTTATAATTTTATTATGTTATTTTACACTATCGATACTATCGTTTAGCTCTTGCTGCATTTTTTATGCATCGACGTGATCATTGATAGCATATTTTTACAATCCTCTTTTGCGTGTATAGTTCGCCGACGGTCTAATTTAAAAGTCACTAAATATTAAATAAATTTAATATAATTTATGTAATTTTTTATTTAGCAAAGTTCCAAACCTTTTTTTGGTCAAAATTATCTGTAACGCCTTCTTAAAATATCGTTACTATCGATAGTATTTTCGAATTCTCTTTGGGCTTTTCGTATCATATGTTTGTTTTGCTTTGCCTTCATTCATTACGTTTTCAACTCAAAATCCGAACGGTTCTTTGTTGTCGCCCGTTCGGAAAAGTGCACGGAGGTACGGCTGGCGGCAGTCGGAAGCAGTAAAAATCCAATAAAAATTCCGATACAAATGCGCGCATTCGCCGTATTCGAATATAAGCATAATTGGGTGCGGTGAAAACGGTAATTGGCCGCAGGAAAGCGAGTGCAATTCGAATTTCGGGCAGCAAAAAATTTTCGTGTGCGCGTTTGCCAGTGGTACAGAGAGAGCGAAAAAAAGAAAGAGAGAACGAGAGTGACAGGCAGAGAGCAAGCGAGAGAGAGCCATAATATTGCGTGAATCAAGCGAGCGACACAAAATTGTTGTAATTAATTCATATTTAATTGGCATTTGGTGTAATCCGAGTCTGTGCATAATAAAGCCCAAAACGAAGTGCAGCTGCCAGCTAGTGAAGTGCGTTGTGTGTGTGTTTGTGTTTCGGTGTTGTAGCGTAATGCGTATTGAGGTCACTTTGTACATATTATAGCAGCAGTAAACCGCAGCATAGGCACGCGTTTTCTCGCCCCATCTGCGTGTGTGTGTGTGTGCGATTGCCCAATACCCGTACCAGCGAGCGAAGATAGCCACCAATATTCCGTTTTCATCCCACTGCCCAAGGCAAACAGCTGCTGCTCCCGCTCCCGCTCTTGCCGTCTTTGTTGTGTTTGTGTGCGGATCGCCCGAGCAGAACCGGAGGGCAGGTGGTGTCCGAACAGGCAAACACACGCATTAATTATAAAGGCGCCCTGTATTAATAGGGCTGCTTAAAAACGGTCTGCAAATAATTGTGCTAAAGTGAAGCGTTTTCTTTTTTGTTTCTGGTGTTTGCTTGTTGGATACACGAGACGGGTCGGCGAGGCAGTGAGTGCGTGTGTTGGTGTGGGTGAACTAAACCGCTGTCCCCCTTACCCCACCATTGGGCCACCCCCTCTCTCTTTCGCTCTTTCGGTGTCTTCATGCTCCATTCACCTACTTTTACGCGTTGTGCGCTCTTTGCTCTCCACTGGCTCCGTCTGTGCTTGTGCCCGTGCCCTGTGTGCTTGTGTGTGTGCTGACGTTCGTTTTCTGAATTCCAAATGAAGTCATGAGTACCCAACAACAACAACAACAACCATAATCGTTGTCGCATTGTTACAGGCAGAAAAGCTGAAAATACAACAAAATAATAATAATAATAATACGAAGGAAAAAAAAAGTGAAATTAAGTGTTTAAAAAGGATACAAAAACAAATCGTAAAAACATGAACATGACATGGCCGCGTCTCGTTTACACAATAACTCAAAATTAATTTAATATGCTGGCAAATGAGCAAAGCGAAAAGCACGCTAAAAGGTGAGCGCAGATAGCGGAATAGGGGGGAACAGAGGCCACGACGCATAAATAACGAGAGGTGCGGCCTACGATGGACGACTTGTCGTTTATGCGATCGCCCAGTTAGCAGTATCTATTTCCAAACTTAAGGTCTCACTGTATTCCATCCCATAAATCGGACACTTTCACGTTCGTTACTTGCGCCACGCATAAACATTGATTGGGCCTTCATTTCTGTAAGTGGCCAACTTACACACTCGCGCCCCTCAGTCACTAAATCACAATAGCCGCAACGCCATTCCATTCCATTTAATTCGAGGCCTGAGTCAGCCCAGAAAGTTTATGGCAAAAACAAAAGCGAAACCCTCGAAGATCCAGCATTGAAGCCAAATTAAAAATATATATACATGCATACATATAAATAAATTAATAATAAGGCAATGTACATTAATAAAATTCATTTCAATCTTGGCATTTTTAGAAAGGTCAAGCCAGATAAAAAGTATAAAAAGGTCAAATAAATAATCTATGTTCAAATATTAGTTGATAGTCATTTCTAAAATAAAGTTTATGATTATATGTTAAAGCGTAAAAATTTAATATTTTTTCTTTGGATACATAAATTTAGACACTGACTTATTATTTATTTTAATAAAAACGGGTTTAAGTATAAAATCTATTTAAGTTAAAAGTTCAGAAACAACTAATTAAGTCTGTACAAAAGTAAAAAGTAGCTTTCTTGACCTTATTTAGGTAAAATAATGAATTTGAAAGTATGTTTGTAGGTCTGTGACTAATTGTGACCTTTCCTTGCTACCTTTGCAGCTCCTGAATTGCGGAGGAGCTTGTAAACGGCTGCTAATATCGCCATGGCCGCCGCCTCGGCTGGCCAGCAACAGCAGCAGCATCAGCACAAGCTGAATATAGCTGGCAGTGCTGAGACAGTTGCCAGCAGCGAGATGCATCACCAGCAGCAGCAACAACAGATCAGCATGTTCAAGCAGCAGCAGCAGCAAATGTTGCCGTTGCATCAACAGCAGCAGCAACAACAACAGCAGCAGCAGCATCAACATCATCAGTTTTTCCAGCAGCAGCAACAGACGAAATTTGTATCGCGGGTCGTTACAAGTGCATCTATACAACAACAGCAACATCAGCAGCATACGCAGCAGATAATGCCTGTTGGCTTGGTGAATGGCAATGGCAGCAACATGATGCATCTGCAGCAGCAACAACCGCAGCAGCAGCAACAACAGCAGCAGCGCAACAATCAGCAGCAGCATATTTTTGTGTGCCCCACCAGCAACCAGCAACTCCTTCTGCAACACCAACAACAGCAGCAAACCAAACAGCGCCAGGCGCAGATAAAATTGCCAATGAAGTCAACGGCAACGGCAGCAGCAGCAGCAGCAGCAGTAGTATCGGCAGCAACTGTTGCTGCCGCTGCAACGCATTGCATGCCGACAACAATTGCATCGGCATCGCGTCAAATGAGTCAGAACAATCAGCTCTATGCCAAGAATGTTGCCAAAGCCAACAATGCCAGCGGCAACAGCAACAGCAACACCAACAGCAACAGCAACAGCAACGGCAGCAACAGGAAGACCAATAGTTACAATGGAAATTTGGCCCCTGGCTGGCGTCGCTTGACCAACAACAACGAAGTGGCCTACATCAGGTGAGTCGCCCACTAAGCAGGGGGAAATATGACGATGGGATCCGCGGGGTAAGCCGATACAGGATATCGCCGGGTTGAGTACTCTCGACAGAGCTTGTTGTACGGACATGACATTTAACAGCACTTTGGGGGCCCTAGTCCGGGTCCGGGCTAAAAGTCAATCTGGTTATTGTCTGGCCAAGGCGAACGCTAAACGCATTCGAGAAGCCATAAAAATGCTCAGCGATCCCCATCCCCATCCCCATCCCCTGCGCTACAGGAAATGCCACTGTCCAAAGGGGGCAAGTGGGCCAACAGTGGGCGTCTGGCGGGGGGAAGGGGTCGGTTGCAGTAGTCGTGTCGGAAATGTTTTTGCAACCGGGCAGGAATAGCATCGGGAGGGGGAGCGCAACATCAGCAATAGCAACCGTCAACGAGCCGGGGCAAATATTTACCTGGCATTATCTGCGAGTTATCATCAAGCACACATAATTACAAACTCAAATAAAATGTTTACTCGGCTATGTTGAAAAGCATCGAGTGTGTGGATATATACGTATCTGCTGGCCCCGGGTACTTGTAATTGTTCTCGTCCAACCAATCCAATCCCAATCCGAATCGCCTCAGGGTCGAATGGGGGGCTCAGTCGGGCTTTTTTTTTGGGCTCTGAGCAAGCATGATGTTGGGTAATTGTTGATTTTATAAGTGGCTGGCACTTCTGAGTGCTTGACTCGTTGGTATAGTTTGCCTCGCAGCTGTTGCCTCGCAGTTGAAGCCTAAAGGGTTGAATTCTGGCCCGCTTGGGATAACTGCCTTTCGAGACACTCAAACAGATTGAGGGATACTATACTGTTTGTTCTAAGCCATCCTTATGACAGAAAATCAGAATGATTACTACTTCGTCTCACGTAGTTGGAGCCTCGAAAAGTTTGCAGCTTATCCGCCGCAGTCCATTTACCGGGAATGTCACATTTCACTCAGTCACCCGCTCTACGGGCCATTACCCTTCCAGGACACACTTTGAGGGCACCGCTGCTGCCAGTTGCCAGTTGCCAGGGCCATGCCACGCCACGCTGGCCAGAAGGTCCGTCCCCGTGCTCACTGGTATTTACTTGTGCCCGGCGACAACATGACATCGTGTGTCAAGCGTTGTCATTGTCCACCAACCAACAGCAGCTGCTGCTCATTTCCACGTTGCGTGTTGCTGCCGGGCTTCTCTGAGTTTCGCTGGGTTGTGCTGGATCGCTGTTTGCCCAAGCGGATGGCCGTCGTGGCCCCCTTGCAAATTTTTGCGAGTTGAGCTTGCCTTATTTTTATTCGTGTTTTGCCCAGCAAGATAACCAGTCTAAATGCGAACTGTGTTTGGGTGACTTTTCATGTACAAAAAGGGTTCAGTTTGTGAAAAATGTCAAATAATAGTTTTAAAATTGAACAAGAACCCTTTCCAAATACAACGAGATCTTATGTCTATGTAGAAAATAACATAGCACTTGCAATATGTACTTCAAAATGTTCAATTAAATTCCATTTCAATTACTGCGAAATCCAGCAAACAGCAACATAAATACCACTTCTTGTTTAGCTTCCGTCCTTGCCGCGAGCTACCCGTTGGCTTCGTTTCGGCTGATTCTCGGTAAGAATGTTGCACAATTTGTGCACTAAATCAATAATCGTTGCGCAAGCATTTAAATCTTGCTGTTTGCTCAAGTGCTAAATGGCTACGCGCAACGTGACATTCGTGCCAGCCGAGGGCGATGGAAGGTGGCCAGAGAGCCGGGGAGGAGGTACTGTGACCTGGTCAAAGCCAGCCAAGTCTATGGGGCCGCCTACTGTGCAGCGGCAGCGGGCGCATAAATCATAAATCCAAAACGGCAGCTGGAGATCGCCGATCGAATCGACTGGAAACGAATCGAGGCGAAAAGAGCGCCCCGTCGCCGTCAGTCTATTGAAGAAGAATGCGGAATAGTTTGCCTGGACTGGCAAACGGTTTTCAATTTTCCGAACGTGTGTGCACCCTGCCACGCGGCCTCTCCAGTGCCTTCTGGCTGGGATGAACCTTTCAGCGGGCGCGTAGGTTGCATCAGCAGTTGGTCCCTCCTTTATTTGCCTTGGCCTCCTCCGCTTTCCTCCGCTCCGACCCGATCCCCTAGCGCTAGTCCGCCTGCATTGTCAGTCACTCAGTCAGTCGGACAGGCATTCAGCCGGAGTGGCAGACAGGCGGACCTTTGAAATGTGTTTATTTTGCTCACATTTAGGCATTGCCTGTGAATCTTAAGGCTTTAGCTGGCTCTCTCTGACTTGTTGACTTTGGTCAACGCCCACCATGCGAATTTGTCGTTGAAGATATCGTGGGAAAACCCCGGAAATTTAAACGCAAAAAGCCTCGTTTAAGCCCAGGTGGAAAGCGATAATGAGACAGTGACTTGTAAACAGATTCTTTGTTCAGGCAATTTGTATATTTAATAATTGTAATTTTCAGAAAACAATTAAATAAAGCTGTATTTTAAGCGTTGTATATATTTAAAAGGTTTCTTAAATGTTTAGTAACTCGTGAAAAATGTATACTCTGACCTTTACCTAAAAATCTATTGAATATTTGGTAAGAATCGACATTTTGTAAGGGTTTCCCCGAAATACCTTGCCGTTTCCGTTGACAATTTTCGTTTTATGCGAACATGATTCACTTTTCGATTTCTGTGGGTTGTTTGTTTGCCACTTTCTTTTCGCGTTGTCAAGGACATGGCAGCACAAGGACAACGGGTAAACTCCAGGCTAAAAGGATTGCCTGTCCGTCCTTTCAGCTGTCGTCCGCCTCAGAAAAGAGACCCTACCGATCCAATGGCCTCAGTCTGTGTCTGCCTTTGTGCGATAATTTTTTACAGTTTCATGCGCGACGCCGTATCTGGCCCACAATGTTGCCAGTGTTGCCTTTGGGCCAGGTTCGTTGTTATTGCTGACGGACGGCTTTGTGTTTGCGCTGTTCGGGATTATTAATTTAGTAATAGGCTCGGCCTCCGGCCCACGGATAAACAGAGAAAAAGGACAGGGAGAGTCCCGCTCCCAGCTGTCTGCAGTCTCAACTCTTTTTCGTGGCTCGAGGGTGCACTCAAGGTCACAGGGGCGTAAAACTTTTCCACCTTGTCGCACAGTATCCACCGGTGGGGCAGGGAACAGGCCAGATGATGGTCGTTGACGGCGTTTGGCCCGCCACTCGACAGCAACTCTTTGCCACTTGGCGTTTTGTGTGTGTGTAATTTATTAAATTATTTTAACTCGTTAGCCCAACGCCTTTCATGTGGCCACAAGGCGAGGTGATGGTGAAGGAAGCTATAGGAAAAGATGGGGTGCCTTTAACCACTTGGGTTATTAGCGCATTTTGTGCAAATACCACAAAAGCAGAAAAAACTAAGAGAAAAAGGGAACAAATTTAATGAGTTGCCGACTGCATCGAGTGGCACAGTGAGAGGAAAAATAAGGAGCTTGATTGGGAATTTTATTTAATCAAACTTTAAAGCGAAAACTTTAAATAAAAGTCAAAATATATATACTTAAGACTTACTTTGTGATAATAACATTAAAGTGTACAATTTAATGGAAAATCATTATTATTATCATCAGGGAGTCGGAAACTGAATTAGTAATAATTCAAAAATTAATCAAGCTTAATTTTCCTTTCGATTAAATGCTATTTTTAGTACCCTGCAGGATAATAGGGAGTGCAATCAACTGCAGCTACTAGGGCCTTTCCCACATCCGTTTAGGGTTACTTAATTTTAATTTTTCCCTGTGCACACGACTCCTGTTGCGTGCCCGGCCACTCAGGCGATGGTAAGCGGTGGGCTCTTAAGCCTCTCGCCACGCCAGCTGCATACAAATTGAGCCATAAGCTTTTGGCGCTGATGACGGCTCTCCGTCTCTCTCTCATTTGCTGCTCTCCCGCTCATTCGGAGTCCTTCGTGATGTCTGGCAATCGACTTGCCATCGATTTTTCCAATCTCGAACTCGACTCTCGCCCATAATAAACCTCTTCTGGGGCTCGTAAGTAGTTAAAAATAATTAATAAAACAAACCAGAACCAGTTTTCTTTTCCTTTTTTCCCTTTCCCATTGCCATTGATGAGTGCCCCTCGAGATGGGTGAGAAACTGGGACTTGGACTTGGACTCGGAGTCGGAGTCGGACTCGGACTCGACTGATATCAGATGAGATGCGTTGTGATGGCCACTGGCGGTGGCATCTCCTGTTTGGCCAGCTAAAAGGGCCACTCAATTGACAATTCGCATACTCGTTTAACCCGTAACACGATTCTCGTTGCTGGGCTGTCGTTCCTGGGCTGTGTTGCCGCTGCTGTTGAATGTTGCTGTCGCTCAATTATATTGTTGTCCCTGGCTCCCAGCTCACACAACTCCCTGCTTACAGCTCACAGCTCACAGCTCACAGCTCCTGTTGCTGTTGCTGTCGTCGTCGTTTCATTTAATGCCCTTGCCGCTTTCACACTTCATGCATTATTCAGATTTCCCATACGGGCTCGCTCGACAAAACACACAGAGAAACCGACTTCAAAGTTGATTATTTTTTAACTGAAACTGAGAATTTATACTTGGATTTTTCGCTTAAAAATTAAAGCTTTAATAAGAAAGGTTTCGAAATTAATTAATGTAATTTAAGTAGCAATTCAACAAATATTCAAATAGTTAAATAATATCTAAAGCAGCCGAAAGAAGTACATTTAACATGAGTAATTAAATGTTTTTATACTGCTAAATATTTCCTTACGGTGTCGGTTTTGGACGGAAGACGAGGGCCGAGGGTCAGGAGCAGGAGGCGGTATGATGAACTTGAGCTGGCATCAGTCTCTCGAGTGCTTCAGCTCTCCTGCCTTATGCCTCTCCTTGGACGACGGCGTCATCATCAGCGCCCTTGATTCCTTCAACGTGCTCACACTTTACAATTAATAAGCAGCTCCGATTTTTTGTCCACCCCTTCCATAAGTTTTGCGTTCTTTATTTTTTGTGTGCAAAACGAGTATGTTTTTTATTCCGAAGTAACCCCAGCTCATGCGACAACGCATTTATGTCGGCAGATTTGCGGTCATGCGTGGCCGATGAAGAGGGGAGCAGCGAGCGGGTTTTAAAGGGTTAACGTGTGTGTTTTGTTGTGTTGTGTTGTGTTGAGAAGGGAAATGCTGTAGGCTGCTGATACAGCTCCCTGCAAGGGGCTTGGCATTATTAAAACTGGATTTGCCGGGGTTTCTTCTGTTGCCGAGTCCCCTTTTAAGGTATTTAAGTGCCCGAAATTTAAATCAATTTTTTGCCTTTTCATAATTTTATGGGGCATATAGGCGCGCTAAAAAATGTGCATATG
>VNJS01002440.1:0-42377 GCA_008042575.1 Drosophila watanabei | reverse complement strand
GTTTAGGGTTGCTGCTGCCTGGCCTATAAGTAGGCTAGGATTGCCATTGATTTTAAAGGATCTACCCGACTCCATGCAAATTGGATGAGCGAGGAGGAGGAGGAGGCTCTGTCCTGGACAAACGGATGCGTAATGTGTCGCCAGTCGCCAGTCGCAGTGTAAATGAATGAGTGCCGAACTCTACTCCACTCGAATGTGTCCGATGTGCTGTGTGTGCGTGCACTGAATGTGGCTTGTTTTACACTCGAACGCATTTGAATACGTTGCTAATGGGATTTTGATGATGACAATGTTGGCTGAGTCCCCTCTGACCCTTCCCCTGCCTGTACTCGCTCCGAAAAAGGCAGTCTCATCTTGGCCACGATGGATGGAAACTTTAACCGCAGTGCCGAGTGCTTCAAGTTCTTCTTAAACAGAGTTTCCCGATGATGCAGGAGGATGTTCCTCGAGAGGAGAGGGCGCCCACATTATGTCGCTCTAATGCGTACAAGTACATAATGGCGCCCTAGACGGAGCCCGAGACCAACTCCCATCCAATTACAGTCCCGCAAAGAGCCATGTTGGGACGTCCTTTCGACCCCGGGCCGGATGACGACAGCAGTCCAACAGTGGCAACATAATGTGCCATTCACTTCCGTTCCGGCGGAGGTCCCCAAAGAACTGCTAAAGATTCCTGCCCCTGTGTATGTGAGCCAGGGTTCAAGCAAAGCAGAAATGTGGCTGAAAGGACCCTTGCCAGGACACGGGACCATATAGACAGCGACAGCGGGAACTACATAAGCAAACGCCTGTTCCTGTCACCGTTACACCTCGTCCCGGGCAACCGCTGCTCCTGCACCATTGCCGCCACATTTGCGGTTACTTTTTCATGCCACTACGCCGCGCCATTTGCCGCACACTCGCACACACTACCCTCTACCCTCCACCCTCCACCCTCCACCCCCGCCTCTGCTGTTTACTTTTTACAGGTTGCGGCTGCGGTCGCTCGCTGTGCGCGGTGGTTGGTTTCCTCTTAGGGTTACAACCAACTCCCGCCAACTCCCTCTTGTAGCAGTGTGTGTGCCTTTTGCCAACACACACAAGTTGGACAATTTGGGCGTGTCGTTCAAATACCGCAGGCCGTGGGTGGCCCAACTCCAGGCCCAACTCCGCCAGCAATCCCTGTTCCAGACGAACGAACTACTCACGCAAGCCCGAAAGATCCCAAAAAGTCGGAGGGATACGACAGCCAGCGATGACCAAAGTGGAAAGTAGTTGGAAAATGCTATATAAATGCTATATCTAAACCTATTCAGAAGATATTGAAACATTTTAGACTTTACATTATAATTTATTATAATTTATCTTATAACTAAACTAGGAAGTGATATTTTATTAAATTTAATTTAAAGGTTAGTCTTAACTAAGCCTTGTGGAAGTGGTTTCTCTTTCAAGCTTCAGTTCTTCTAAGTAATTTAATTGTCGAAAACTAGCTTCTTCAAATAATTTAATAAATTTTATTGTAAACATTACCTTTAAGTTTAAGTTTAACAGAAAAAATCCACCTTATTCACAGATATTGTGAGTGTCATTTCTTTAATATTAATAATAAACTTGATTAAGTTGTCTGTATTTTTTGCAGGAAATAAAATTTTCTTGATAACTTAATTTTAAATTAAATATCAAGTTTAACATCAAGTTGGGACTGTACCATGAAAAATCCAACACTCTTAGAAGTATATATTCTTTCGTGAAGAGTTTTTTACAGACTTGAGTTTAAGTTAAATGTCAGCATTATAATATTTACAAAAATGTTACTACAAAACTCGCTCTGAAAGCCAATTTCTCATCACTTGTCCGAACTTCAGACGTTTGCATAGTCCTTTGTCGAGTTGCCCGAGTGTCCTTTCTGGTCGGGACAACTTTATTGGCCGCCCCATTAGCAACAACCGATGGCCCAGACGGGGCCAGAACCACCCCCTTCTGTTCTGTTGGTGGAGTTGTGGGCTCCCTTCGAGCGGCAACCCCCTTGGCACACAATACGCCTTATTATTGGCTTTCAGTGTTGGCACGTTCGATTATTTGTGTCTTAATTAGCGTTTGTTGAGATTTGTTGTTGATGTAATAAACTAATAAGCAGCCGCCGCAGCCCCACCTGGGCCAGCGCCTTAATTGCAATTCAATTGTCGATATGCCCGAGTCGATGGCAAAAGTTTCGTTCAATCTTTTATTGGTTGGTGGGCTCTGTACTGTCTGTGTTGGCCAGAAACCGTCAGAATGCTAATTGGCCGGCATGAGCGAACGAGTTTAATAATAATAATTTCGTTGGCTGATTAGCGGCAGTTTCCACCTCGGATAATTCGTGTATTTGTGGCTGTCAATCTGTCGATGGAGAACCTTTTCGGCAGCCAAATTGGTCAAAGTTTTTCTATTGCCGCCTCAATTAGCACTTTATTTTTGGGCTCAGGCTTGGGGTTTACTTAGCCAAATTGAATTGAATGACACAGCCAGGAGCAGCCGTCCTTCCGGTCTTTGGTTAATATGGAAAATTGCCTCCATAGAGGACAGTATTAATTTCGAGGCCATTAAGTGCTCAATCAAACGGCAGAGCTCATTACGGGTAAGAAATGCATTGAAACTGCGTTTGATTGCCATTCCGCTATGGAAATCAACATTATAGCAATTTTAATGCAATTTCATCTCAAATGTATCCATACCGACGACCTCCTGGCAATTAAGCAAATGAGGCGAACCGCTGGATCCGCTGGATTGCCGCGTCCAGCACGTGTTAAGTGGCGCTTTAACTGCACTTAATCAAGTTGAAATTAGCTGCAACGACAACGGGATATGAAAGCTTACCTGGCTGACCCGTGCCACGGCGGTGGTCAATGATCAGCGATCGGCGTGCGGCTTCCTTCCGCCGCACACAGGAACCTCCTTGGCCAGACCTTAATACATAGTAATGGATGCAAATCAAGGCAGCAATCGCTTTTGAAATTAGCGCGCGACAACAAAGTCAACAATCGGAAGTGGCCACTCATCGAACAACAGGCCCTTAGGAACAGTGGATAACTATCTTACAGATACTTCTATAGTTAGTTTCATCTCTTCAACTCTTTCTATTTCAAAACAGAAACTACAGCTACTAAGCATCACTATATTCTTCCAATATTTTCTTCGCTCCATTCAACCACTGTGCAGGCTGCTCCCAAGGCCTGATATCTGATATCTCCATTGGCCCATCACTCATCATCCGGTTTGGGGCCGGGCCAAGGGCTTCCTGACCATCACACAGGCAGCACTTGATCTTAACGATTTTTAATTAATATTTTAACTAACTATTAATAGGCAGAGGTAGCCGCATCCGGCGGCCAGCTCACGTCTTCCTCATGCAGCTGGTGATGAAGCTGCGCACTCGGTGGACACTCGTGTACACCCCGGGATACCGGGCATTGGCGCAGCCCAGGCCCCAGGAGACAATGCCGCAGAGCTGGCTCCTGTAGATGGCCCCGCCACCGGAGTCCCCCGTGCAGCTGTCCCTGCCGGAGGAGCGGGCACAGAAGGTGCTGGCCGTCAGAGTGTCCCGGTTGCGGTAGGCCTGCTGGCAGACCGTCTTGCGGATCAGCTGGATCTGGACGGTGCGCAGCTGGTTGGAGGGACTGGAGTTGCCGTAGCGGGTAACGCCCCAGCCGGAGACGCGCATGTAGTCGCCGGGATTCCACTGAACCGTGCACAGCGAGGCTGTGCTTATCCCGCTTCCGGTGAGCGCACTCTGCAGCCGGATCACGCCCACGTCCCAGTTGAGGCTGGAGCTGCTGTAGCCGCTGTGTATCCAGTACTTGGCCACCCTACGGACCACGCCCGTCTGGCTGAGTTGACTCACCCCGCCCTGGACCGTTATCCTGCCGGCCTGGTTGCCACTCAGGCAGTGGGCCGCCGTCACCACGTACATGCTGCTCACCAGAGTGCCGCCGCAGTAGAAGGTCCCGTCGTAGCGGAGGTTCACCACGAAGCCGCCCACATTGGACAGCGAGGTGGTGCTGCCACCAACGATTCTAGGCTGGATGCGTTGTCCTTGAGCTCTGATGGAGATTAGGAGGAGAAGTAGTAGTAGTATGTATCCGTATCTCAGTCGCTCCATGATGAACTAAGTTGGCCAGCTCTACAGTCTGCTGTTTTTATCACCCGGAATGGAATTCTAGAGTCACAGCTGTGCAAACAAGGATCAGGGTCACCTGCCATGACGCATGCATCACAGAGAGTGGGTCAAATGTGCGGATTTTTCTCAAGGTTTTGAAGAAATGTGGCTGAAGACCTTGCCCGGGTTCACAAAAATATTTATAGCAACTATTTGTTAATGTTTTCTCTGGGTTCTGAAGTGCGATCTTGGCCAGAGTTAAGATTCCTTGCTGCCTGGGCTTTGGCTCCTAACTCTCTTAAATGGTGAGTCATAAAAGATGGGCGGCATTGGCTGGAGATCTTTGATGGAAGATAAGCATTCCATGGTCGGAGGAGCCCGTTGCCAGTGCCAGTGCCCTTTGGCTTTCGCTGCGCATTCCATGAAGGCGATGAAGGGAAAGCCCACTGCTCGGCTTATGCGGGCTACCATATTGGGCTGGAGCTGGAGCTTGGATGCCTTTTGGCGTCTGGACTTGGGCCAGGGCTACACCTTATCGCACCCATTAATCTGGCAGGGAAAGAAATGAGCAATAACGAACCAAATGAGCCAAGATGGTGGATGTCCCCGCCGCGGCCAGCCTTGGCTCCTGCGGCAGGCAACATGGCGGAGCTGGTGGAGAGGACCTAATGAAAAGCAACCCCGGGTGCGGCGAGGGGCAGGCAGAGTTAAATATTATGACCAGCGCTGGCTCGCCTCTCATACGCAGCCAGCGGAGGCCAAACAAAAACAAAAGCAACAAAATAATAATAAAAAAACGAGAGAAAAGCCACAACAAAAAGGGAAAAAATATGAATTTTACGATCTCAAGTCATGCAAAAAGCGAAACGAATCAAAACGCGGTGCGCATTGGACGTGAGTCGCGAATGTGCTTCGTGCGGGGCTGCGATGATGGCGGCCATGGTGGGTTAACTCCCGCACCCCCTCCCTCCCTCTCTCTCTCTCTCTTGCTGTGTGTTAACCCCCTGAAGCCCGACACACCCCCTTTTGGCCAGGTTTTTGGGCTTTGGCCATGGGTTGCAAGTTTTTGCACTCCTTTTTCTTGTGTGTGCGCGCCTCTCGCGTCCGAGATAAGAACTTTTTGTACTCGTTTCTACTTTTTGCTCATTTTTGTACATTTTGTGCTTTTTAATGCTCTTTAAAGGGTTAATATTACTTTTATATGGGTTTGTAATGCAGTTGGTAGTAAAATATAAGTAGATTTTGTATAAAAGTGTTGATTTCAGAACGAAAAATGGGGGATTTTTCAGGCAGTAAAGGGTTTGCTGTAAGTTTTTAAAAGTAATGTTATGGATCCATTAGTCCTGATTTGTGAAAAGTATAAGATTATCTAAATAGTTCTTAATTTTTATAGTTTTTTTTTAACCTTGCAGGGTCTAATACTTTCAGTCAGAAGCTTGAAACTCAGTTGTTTCCGACCTTATAAATATTATATAAATATTCTTGATCTAGCTAAGTTACTTAAATTTTCAAAATTTTATAAGGAGATTACATTATTAAAATTGTCAATAAATATAATACTTTTTTACATTTTTTATTATAAAAATAATACTAATGGGAAGCAAAGCTTAAGCTTATAAAAACTAACTAATATATAGTTTTCCAAACTAAAATGTATGAATTTTAATGCTTATTATAAGCTTTGCATTTTTCTGAACAAATTTTATGGATAAAAATCAGTTTCAAGTCTTTTTTGCCATGATGTAACTAGAGGAAGAGTATGCCAAATTCGTGTTTTAAAAATGTACTTCCCTCTTGTTGTAATACGCTTTTGCTGTTGCATTTGGTTCGTTTTTCGTGATGGCGAACATCATGGCGCAGGGAACCTTTTGGCTCTGGCTCTGGCTGTGGCGGAAATGTTTGACAGACACGTAATGCCCTCGCCACAGTCATAAATTTTTCTATTCTTTGCATACGTTCTGTATGTATATATATATATATACACCACACATCCCATATATGTACATACATATATCGAATGTTACTAAAGTATTTTCTTCGTTTTGTGTGCTGGGGAAAGGCGACGAGTGAAGAAACTGCCGATGGAATTTTATAATGAACATTCAGTGGGCCTGACATTTTGTGCTGCTAAAGTGCAGTTAGGGAATAATTGTTACTCTAAAAAAAACAGGGAAAGAAAGAAGAGCAGCAGCAGCGAAACCCATAACTAAGGCCCCAGAGACGACGGGCAAAAAACCAGAGGGAAACAATGGGTTGGAGAGAAAGGGGAAAGCGTTTGAAAACAAAGTGACGAGAAAGGTCGTAACATCCAAAAGGGAACAATCATCGCACATCGCACAGTGCACTGTGGAGGAGGAGCACCTGGCTCCGGCTCCGGCTCCGAAGGTATGCAAAGTGCGACGCCCAGGAGAAAAGTAGATACCGGGCAATATGAGGCACTTTTTGTGTGTGTGTGAGTCTTGGCAATTTGAAAAATAAATTGGCATTAAATATTAACAACGGAGCCCCCTGTGACCTGTCCACTCTAATTCGTTCCGGACCATCCCGATTGGCTATGAATTATCCCTTTTAATATTTCAAAGTAATAACAGGCTGCAAATCAAATCGATTTCGCATTTTCGGATGGTTCGAATCTAGGCTATGGATGGGTTCTTAAAGGTATTTGAACTTTTGCCAGATGGTAAGTCCTTATTTCTTAAGTGATTTTTTATTAATTTCCTTTATTATTTAACTATGGCTTGTATATTGGTTTTAAATGTAAATTCACTTGAATCATAATCTTTAGGCTGAAATATTTTAACAATATTTGAAAGCCTCTCAAGATCTATAAATTCCCCCCGAGCTCTCTGATTATACTAAGAATATTTTAAATATTTCCAACAATTATGACAATTATATTTTTCTTTATTTCAAATCTCTTTCTTAATACCATAACCCTTTAAACTCCTTACAAAACATTTGAAATATCTACCTAAAATCTTTTTTACATTTTAAAATCAGTGCTTCATTGGAAAATACATTTCTTTAAGAGGCCCAGAAAAAAGTTAATTTATTAAATAATTAAATAATTATTAGATCTGTGCCAAAATTCCACAACTGCAAACGTCTTCCTATAGACACCCCAACCCTCCATTAGAAATGATTCTGGCCAAACCCAAAAGAACCCAAATGGAATGCCATCAGAGGAAGATGCAGATTCAGATTCAGAAATAGCACTCATACGCCCCGTTTTCGGCTGCGAAGACAACAACAATGGCAGCCAAACGAGTGCAGCCTCGCCGGCAACCAAAACCAAGAGAAGGAAAGAAAGAAAGACAACAAACCAGCAACCATGACACCAAGGAGGGGGAACCCCATCCTCCCCCTCCGCCTCCTTCTCGGAAGAGAACCTGGAGGGGGTGCAGTCGGTGGCCCCGGCATATTCGTGCGCAATTTCGCGTTTGACGAAACATATAATCTTCGCACATTTCTATGGAAATGAATGGATTGGCGAATGCTTTTGCTTTTTGCTGTTGCTGCCTGGCCCGATGCATTGATAGATGCCGAGAGGTCCGGATTGATGGTCGGATATGTGGCTGGTTTGGGCCAAATTGGATTGGTATTGGTTTTCCAACAAGAAGTGCACAGAGCCGAGCCGAGCTGAGCTGAGCGAGAAAAAAGAGCTGAAATAGGTGGCATATTTCCTTGGTTTTGCGCTGCAGTTTCACTGCAGTTTCTCTGGCTTTTGGCTCTGGCCGGGCTCTGGTGATGGGGAGCTGGGTACCTAGTGCTGGGTGCTGCATGCAAATTGGTTCCCCACTTTGGTGCTCCACCTTCTCCCGCTCCCTGGTGCAGCCACACCCTCGAAATCTGCCATTCCGTAAGAGGCAGGCGCCCGAGCGTCGCTGCCTTTTTTTTTCTGTCGTGTTCTACTTACACCGGGAGTGTGTGTGCGGTGTGTGTGCGGTGTGTGTGTGCCGGGCTGCATTTCGTGTGTTTTTCTGCTGTGCGCCTATGCAAATATGCAATTAAGTTGGCCTGCCATCGAGCGGCATGTTTGCTGCCATCTAACATGGCATTCCGTCGTCAGAATCGGAATCGGAATCGGAATCAGAGTCCCCAAAGCTGAAGCTGAATCTGAATCTGAATCTGTCCAGGCGCTCATCGTCTCTGGAAGTGGGACCAGGAGGCAGGCACTAACTGATGGCCACCAGGCGATAGTTGGCCTAATAGTTGGGTCATGTATGGTAGATAAGAGACTAACGATAGTCCCGGGATAGGTGGAAAATTCCTATAATTTCAAACTCTTAAAGCAGACATTAGTTGCCCAGAATCCACACCTACGAAAGATGGGATTAGAACTTCCCTGAAGGCTTATGAAGCTCTCTAATGCTCGAAAATGCCTCAATTTTCTCATTATTTAAATCAATTGACTTTTTAAGTTTAATTTCTCTTTGTAAAAAGTAACTCAATTGCTTTTACTTTGAGTACAGAAGACTTCCCTAATGTCCTTCTAAGCGGCGTATACTTGATGTGCTCTCTGCGTATACTTAATATGCGCCAGCACACTCTCTAAGAATTTCAGCTGAACATAAAAAAACATTTGCATTAGTTAGGCAGGAAAAAAAGTAAATATAAAACAATGTTGAGAGCTTACAAAACGTTAAACCGCAAAAAACGTTGAAAGAGATGCAAAAAAAAATGAGGCAAAGAAGATGCCGCAAACGAAAAAATGCAAGCAACGAAATTCCGATGAAAGCGTTGCATCCTCCTCTTTCTACCTCTCTCGTTCTCTTTCTCTTGCTGCCTCTCTTTCTCTCAGGTGAGTGTGTGTGCTGTGGCGACGCCATGTTGCTGATGTTGCGTGCAGCAAGCGCGTGTGTGTGTGCCTGCGGAGTTACATATGTAGGCACGTAACGCATTCGCATTCAACATTCAACATCCACAGCCACACTCGCATTATGGCCGACGCGAACGCTTGTGGCTATAATGCTTTTTTTTCCTGCCTCTTGCTTTATGGCTAAAGCCACCCAAGCCAACAGCCGAAATCCAGCTAAAGGGAGAGGGGCAAGACCGAGTTGCGGTTGAAATGCATGAAATAGCCCCACTTCTCAGGGAGGGGGAAGGGAGCTGAAAAAAACTGCACTCGAAGAGCTCCAAGTGCAACAAAGTCTCGCAAATTATATACACTGTATATAAGCTCCAGCGAGGTGCTGAGTTTCTGCTTACTTACCAAGTTGCCGAGCTGCCGAGTTGCCGAGTTACTAAGCTGCTGATTCCTACGCAAAACTCCTCTAAAAGATTGTGATTTATAAAGATAATTTCGGGGGCTACAAATCGATCGATTAACTGTATTATATGTCGCTTAGGCTTACAAGAGAACCGAAAGTCAAACTTCCGCGTAAAAGTTTGAAGTCTGAGTTAGACACTGGAGATTTTCTGGGAAGACTGTGTAGAAACTGTTCCAGAAACGTATAATATTTTAATTAGAAAATTCTTTAAAGATTAAGTAAAAAATAGTTTAAAGAAACTGATAAAAATATTACGTAGATTTAATAAAGATTTGCTTTTAAAAGTTGTCACTTTTTCCTGTCATATTTCATTTGATTAAAGTCTATCAACCGCCAAACATTAGATTAGTTGGTTTTAAACAAAGTTTGGAATTTCTAGCCTTGACAACATCTATATGTGAATATCTATGCAAAAAGAAAATTACACATAAAGAGAAAATGACAAGTGCAAAAAAGGGAATTGCTTAGGTATATAAATCGCAAAGAGAGGCACTTACCAACAGAGTATGTAGAATCGCTGAGGGAAGCCTTTCCATCCTAAGTACACAGTATGAGAATCGCAGAGAAGGGCGCTTCACCTTAACAGTATGTTATTTGCAGAGGAAGGCCTACCTTAAGTACACAGTATGAGAATCGCAGAGAAGGGCGCTTCACCTTAACAGTATGTTATTTGCAGAGGAAGGCCTACCTTAAGTACACAGTATGAGACTTACTTTTTTACATGTAAGGTAAATTGTAATTTACCTCCACATTTACGGATCGTTTGTATGGCAGCTATATAATATAGTCATCCGATCTGGCCCGTTTCGACTTATGTACGAGTTACGGTATATATATATAGACTATCTGCAAAGTTTTGTTCAGTTAGCTTCAAAACTCATATTTATTTTATTTTTACAGGCTGATGGACTAGTCTAGACTAGATTTTTTGTTAGTTATGATCGATTTTCGGCGACGACTTGCCGAAGTTAAGTTCCTTTCTTGCCGAAATCCGTTCAGTTCACGTTCCGTTAGTTCACATATAAAATAGTTTAGAAGCAATCCCCATTTGTTTCTATAAATAAATTTAATTTCGTAATTCCCCCGCTCCCATTTCTTCCAGTGCATTTGGTGGCAACAAAGTCTTAAAAAATAATACAATGGATTAGCTTAGCTACCGACTTGCAATCTTTAGACGCTCGCTGCGGCCTACGCAGAGCTCCCAGAAAAGATAGTGATTATTAAAGCTAATTTCGCGGCTCTCAGGCTCTCAGCAACTATTCCAAATTAGCTGCCATGAAATTTTCAATTAATTTTCAAATTTCAATTTATAAATCGAGCACTGCAGCCGAAGTTGGAGCTGAAGCCGCCACTGAAAGTGTGATGAGAAATTTCGTAATGACTTCTTAGCCCCAGTGAATCCGTCGTGGCCATAATAAGTGCAATTAGGCCATTGATGGTCTTCTCGTCAGCTCCACTCCGACTTGGACTCCGACTCCGACTCCCAGTCGATCCGCTCTTGAGACGGATGTGGATGTGGAGAGGTGACGGCCGAGTCGCCGCTCTGGGAGCAGCTCCTGCAACTGCAACTGCAACTGTCGCCGCGCCTCGTTAGCCTGGCCAGCAGCAAATTTGCAGCGTCTAACATGGCCGGTCGCCATGTTTAATCAAATACGTGACTTGATTTCGATTTGGGCGCCACGAGAGCCGCCGCCGAGCGGGAGATGCAAACGCGGCTTTCCCGCATTTTTAAAGGAGAATTTAAGAGTTTCCGCAAGACGCCACTGCTGCGGTGCGTAGCGAATGCGAGGGGGAAAATCGTGGAAAACTATTTTGATATTTAGTATTCTGGGTAACAAAATTCGCTAATTTTAATCTTTCCATAATTATTTTCATTTGAATTTAGCATTTAAATTTACTAAAGAAGTCTAAGACTAGATTTTGATTGGTGGATTGTCTTTTCCTTTAACTTTAAGAACCCAATTTCCAAACTAATTTAAGAAATGAATTTAAATATTAGTTTCCAAGCTAAATTAATATTTATAGTATTTTTAACAACTACAATATTTGTAATATTAAGTAAGTATCTTACATAAAGTAAGTAAGTATCTTACATAAAAATCCCTACAACTTGTCCCTAAAGCAAGCAAAGTCCCCACATTTTCGCACCTGTTATTACGTGATAAAAAACGTAATCTGTTACTGAAAACTCAACCTATTTTAAGCACCTTATAATGGCAGATATATTACACAACTTACCAGTTGCCAAGTTGGCCCTATGTTCGGGGCTAATTGCAATAGAAATTGACCGACAAGTGCTGGGTGTTGGCTAATTACAAGGTTAAGGTCTTCTCCAGTTACCGAAGTATGAAAGTATGGAAGTATGAATCCCTGAGTTAACCTGTTCCGCATTTCAACAAGTCAATCAGAAGTCAATCACTTTCAGGGGCCTCTTCAGGTCTTCGGGTCTTCGGGTCTTTGCCTCTTCGATGTGTTCCCGGCCCGATCGGGCTGCTAAAAAGTAATAATAATAATAATATACGCCGTGCAAGAGCCACAGCAACAACATAATTGCAAATTGGCCAAAAAATAAAAACAAGACAGAGCAACAAAACACGATAATTTAATGTTTGCCGAAATGGGTGAACGGGACACACACACACAAGACACAAAAAAGCAAATTATAGACTGTCTGGTGACCTTGAAAGTGAAATGCCTCCATCTAGGGGCGGGAGAGGGGATCGAATCGGCAGAGTCAGAGATCGGGGAAGGTGAGAAGAGTTGTGCGAGTTGTGACCAGGACCAGGGCCAGGAATCCCGCTCTAATTGCGTAATTGACTGATCCGACACGGCGGCGACAGAGCGGCGAACAAAGCCAACAATTGCTGCGTATTGAGATGCAAAACGCCGGCTAAAAATAGATACTACATGCGACAGGAGACAGCAGAAATCCATCAGTTCATCACAGGATACAGGAGGGATTCGAGCACCGAGGGAGCGGGAGGCGGGTGGCGGGAACAAAGGGTCCTCGGCTTCTAGGGTTACTTACTGCGCATGTATCTTGCAGATACACACACAAATTTTCCTCTCCTGCGAGAGGCTGCACCTTCTCACTGCTGTTTTTTATGCAATTGTTTTATCCGCTCGGGCTCCGTTTTTTTCCTTCTTTCTTTCTTTTTGTTGTTCAAAAAACGCTCGAATGGGCGTGGACCAAAAATACAATTTCGCAGCCGCTTTCTTCTCCAGTTTTATATATATATACACTTTTTGTTGCTGCTGCTGCCGAGCTGAACTGATTTCCGGCGCGTTTTGGATTACACAATACAGGCAGGCAGGCAGGCCAGCGAAAGGTGAGCGGATTTCTAGAGAGGAGTAGCCGCCGGACTAGCAGCAGGCGAGTGGCGAGTTCCGCCCAACAACAGTCGAGCTCTGTGGTGCACGATTCCGTCTTGAGAATCCAATTTGAATTGTCACCCGGAAGTCGGCTTGGAAACAAAGCCTTGAACTTGTGAACGCGCCACTGCCACATTTGTTGCGCCCTCTCAAGAGCCGCTTACTCAAGGGTGCTTGCTGGTTACTGGCTTACCCCTTGCCGGGATCCCACCCTCCCTCGATCTCGATCAACTGGCAGCATTTGACAAAACCCACTCTCTCGCCGGGGTGTTGCTTACAATTGCTTGGCCATCCTGGAGTTTACTGTTGCTGGAACTCCTCTGGCATCTGGCGGAGCAGCCTAACGGATGCAGACAGCTGCAGGATACGGATACAGTTGGAAATCAGAGTCACCAGATGGAGACTTTTGAAGTCGAAAAGAATGAGAAGTTTAAGATACTGATTTGCTTTCCTCAGATACTTTTCTATACTTCCTTAAAGATTGAAAGCAGATCGAGTTTAAATATTATATTTAACAATGCTCAAGTCCAGTTTAGCTAATTTTTCCCTTTATAATCATATTTAATCCCATTTATTTTATTTACAATCTCAAGAGTTTCTAAAGATTTAAGTTCAGAAATGACCTTGCTTCTGAAGTAAACCCATAAAAGTGGATAATTGCGATTCGTTACCCTTTGAATTTCATACTTTTCATTATAGAATCTTCACAGCTTTTGAGAGAAATCCAACAAAATCCTATTAATATTTCCTGGAAGTTCGGGCCAAAGCGCGGAGAATTCGATTAGAGCTTCTCCGACTGTCACAGATACAGATACAGACCCACATCAGCGGGGCCAGCGAGCAGTTCAGGTGAAATTAATCAAAACTGAGCCAAAGCTCAAGCCCATTCACACATCGGATCTGGAATCTGTTGGGGGCCACCGGCGGGTTAATCTGCGCTGAATCAATGAAATGCCCCAGCTCCCAGTGTGTGTGTGCCGCTGAACAATGAAAGTGGCAATTAACCAGAAGCCGAGCATTAAATTACAAAATGCGAGCGATCGCAGCAACAGGTTGCCCCGTCGGATCGCCCGATCCCCATCAATAGATAGTGGCAATAATAATAAAACAACGGCAACAACAGCGGCAACAGCTGAATGGGCTTGACTGGGACAGGTTCTGCTCCAGCTCTGGCCTGAGTTACGGCTTCATCTAGTAGTTGCCGCTCTCCTCCTGACCAGGAGGCCCTCCTAATCGATTTCTGGCCGCCGCAGCATCTTCCAACTGCAATTAGACGCTTGCACTCGTCTCTCTCCTGCATCGCCGTGTCTCTGTGGGAGATTGCAGCTTGCGGGTAGGGAAAGGTGCTCTCTGTCCCCTTAACCCTCGAGAGGGGTTTCCCGCTGCTTCGCTGCATATTGCATATTGATTGAAAATTGATCTATTACGAACCTGAAAGTGCGACATCGATAATCCGCAAAAAGTGCACATGGCTGAAACGAACAAAAGACGCTGTTGAAGTGGGCGTGGTCCGCTGCACTCTATACCGAAAATACTTAAATCCAGATGCATTTGTATTATCCGATCTGTGTTTAGTGTTCCTGCCAGCAGGGGGCTCACACTCTCAACTGTGAGCATCCTCATCGGAGGCTGCATCCCAGCTCCGTGTGATTGACAGGCGGCGACACCTTTTTATTTACTGCCCGCCGCCCGTTTGTTGTTTGTTGTTACTGCATTTTTAATGATATCACGTAGTTTAATTCACTCGCTTTCAGCCCTTTCAGTTGCTATTTTTCTTTGTGGAAAATGCAAAAAGTTTTCATTTCAAACACATCATCATCATCCACATTACACATGGCAAACGTTATTTCCTTCCTGTCTGTCTGTGTCCGGGGGGGAGAGGGGATAGTAGATGGATGCTGCCTTTGCTCATTATTGTTTGCACAAACTTTTGTGGTCAGTGGAGGGGAGGAGGGGAGGCAGGTCGCAGGTCATTTGGGAAATGGAGTGTCATCGATAGTGCGGGTGCGGTTAGGCAATGCAATTTAATGGGTTATATCAATGCCAATGGTTTGCGACATTAAATCGGCAAATTCTAAATTTCACGAGTTAATCACAGGAGGGGGAGCCACTTATTGAACATTATTATGCAACGCAATTTAATGACTTAATTTATAACCAAGTTTAAGTATTTTCTTTACCCCTTCTAGTTCTTAGCCCAATATCTTTATTGGAATCCCCTTTCTCCCCAAATTTCCCAACCTAATAAAGTGGTTGAAGCTCATTCATTGATTGCTTGAGGAGAGACTCACTCAACCCCTGAGCGCGACGATATCCAAACACTTTGATTTGTCAACCCAATAAGCTCCGTGTGACCTTAGGTTCAAGTTGTTTGCATGAGCCACATCTTGATTAGCCCAAACACTCTCCACGGCGACGAATGTTGTGCCTTTTGTGTGTGTGCACCGTGTGTACCCCTTGTGGTAATCGAATTGTTTCAGCGCCGCTCGCCAGTTGTCCGCAAATCGAGTCAATTTAATTGACCTTTCAGAGGTCAAGCTGTTCCCTTTGTCGCTGCGGCTAGTCGGCGGGATTAATAATAATGCTCGAACTGGAACTGGAACTGGAACGGGAGGGAGCCCCCATGGAACGCTTTCTTTCTCCCAGAGAATCTTTGTTGGAGAGACCCAGAGCTCTCCCCGTTAATGGATTTAATTGAATTTGGCTTGTTGCTGCGTTTTATTTGTCTTAATTGTCTGCGAAATAATCATAAATCAGTTTTGTGAGACGGAGACAATTCTTGACCAGAGCTCTCTCTCTCCATACCCACACCTTCGCCCTCGCTGGTGCTGGTTTCTGGATTCTGGTCCCGGCACTTGGGTCAATCAATTTATGACATATCCCCCAGCTCAGAGGGAACTCGAGCGGTCTCAAGGCGGCTCTCGGATGATGCGGCACTTTCCAGGGCTTGGGAACTCGGGGAACCTGGCTGCTTCATCCGTCCACCAGCCAGACGCGGCATTGTTTTCGCTTTCGCGTGCTTCAACCCCTTTGTTGTAGTGGCTTCAAACTTTAAATTTAGGGATGCAAATCGGGGAGTATCGAAAATATTGTCTTCTTAAAAATTTTAGAAAGTTTAGTTTTGATTAAATCGTTGGAATAACGATGATAATGCATCTAAAAATTACTTTAGATATGCTGAACCTTTATTTTAGTAAAATATAAATTATATTTATCGATACTTTATTATTTTGCCATCACTTGGCAGACTCCCTTTGTCTTCAGCTCGTTGGGCACTGCGGGAACGGAGTCACCCACAATTGGCGAGAATTCCAGGCATTTCCATGCGGGCTGACTCCGGGATTTAGTCAATTTAGCAAGGCAGATCCGATGGGAAGTCGGGGATGGGTCCCCTTTGTGGCCTTTCTCCCGCTAACCAGGCGGTGGAATCAAAGCCCGGCTGAGCCGGCTTCCTGACCATGTTGACAACTAAATAACACGTTAATGTGTTTATTGCGTATGCTGCACAGGGTCCCCAGAGTCCAGGCATAAGTTTCAGCTGGGAGTTGGGAGCTGGGAGCTCGGAGCTGGAAGCTGGGAGCTGGAACTCGAACCTGTGTTAGGTGTCGCGGCCAACACATTCAATCTGGCCTGGTCTTGCTCTTGATCCGATCGATCGGAGCAGCTCTCGCATTAAACATGAGCCTGGGTTGCGGGACAGAAAACGCGTTTCACGCCCTGACTTCTGGCCCGGCCTGGAAGCTTGGTGGCTTGGGAAAGAGCGCAACTGGTTGCTCTTGGGGCCGAGCTCCTTAACATTTATTTATGTATTTATGGAACGTCATGCGATCACTCGGCTGAGCGGTAATCATATGCTGCGAAGCCCTCAATCCTCTCTCCTTCCTCCCCACCTAATGTCAGCTCTATAAATAAAAGATTAGTTTTCATAGAATAAACATTTGGCCAGTTGCAGTGGCCAGCAGCAAGCACTTGGCTCTAAAAATGTGTCGCAATAAAAATTCGGAATTACCAGAGATTGGGGTGAAATCTAAAGGCAGGAAGGGAAGTGAAAGCTTAAGGAATAAATGTGTTGAAATATGTTATGTTAGTGTAAAAAGAGTGGTAAAGGAAAGGCTTATATTATGTGCTTAATAAATGTGCATTCAATTCTGGAAATGTCTCAGTTTATTCTAGATTTTCATCTAAGTTTGTTATAGAGATTTCAGAGCAATTAGATCTGCATTAGGGGATGTGTCCCTGCCTCCTACCCTTCCAATATATTTCCTTCCTTTCACCCCTACTCTACGCCGAGGCAGCTGCCGCTTGGCCAGATCAAACGTTGCTTGTCACGTGCCTCACGTGCCACGCCCCCTCCGCCTGATTAAATTAGCGGATTTATGTGCCGCGATAGAGAGACAGAGCTAATGCTGAAGCTGAAGCTGAAGCGCTGCCGTAATTGCCAGTTTCGGATTTCGAGATTTCGGCATTTGGCTTTCGGTCTTCATAGAGCTGAGCTCGCAGGCGCAGGCGCAGCTGAAATGAGGCCTCCCCCTCCGCTGGCAATCCCCTCCAGACCGGACCGGGTCTCGTTACACAAGCCAACTCCGGCTCCGTTACAAATGTCAGGCGACCTTACACGCATTACGGCAACGGTCTTGGTCTGATGTTGCCGCCGAGCTGGCGAAAAATTAATTCATTTTCAACACCTATTTTGACAGTTCATAAAATACATTTGTCATAAAATCGGTCAGCGACAGCGACAGCAGCGACTACTACAGCTACAAGAGATTTATGTGGCTCATTGGAAATGCAATTCGAGGGACTGGAAGGAACCCACCGAACCCCCTGCCACATCAAATTTGTCGTGCCTCTTCGGGAGCTGGGAGCTGGAAGCTGCTGGCTACTGACTGGAGGCCAGAATGGTCCCCAAAGCGAGTTGCAAAAATCTTAACAAAGTTATTTTAGCAAACGGTACGACAAAAAATGTCATGTCCCCGAAAACATTGCCTGGCCATTGCCTGGACGAGAGCATCCTGCCAAGGGCTGGGCTGTCCCCTGGTGAAGCAAGGAGCACTGTGGAGTTGCTCTGCAATCGATATGCGTGCAGATGCTCCACTTTGATCAGGTCATCAGCGACACATCGTTCATCATTCCGAGCGGACGGTGCGCAGGAATGCAGCTCTCCTCCAGAGAGCACAGGAGGGAGAGGAGGAGATGGTGGCAGCGGCAGGAGGAGCTATGCATGACCAGTAGCCCGAGTTCAAAACAATGGGCCAAAGCCATGAAAGGAACGCTTTTTAAGTTTTACGCCAAAGACCCAATGTCTGCGACTGGACTTTTGCCTTTTGCCTTGTGTCTCTTTGCCTTTGCCTTTGCCATGAGGTTTGGGCTTGGGCTTTGGGCTCAGCCCGAAGCTGGAGCTGCGGATGAGGATCCCAGGACCGGCCTCGACTTTGACGGATGAATTTCACAAATAACTTCAACTGCGGCTGCAGTTCTGCTCTTTTTTATTTCCCTGCAGCCCCTGCTCCTGCCCGCTGCCTGGCTGCGTTATTTATTGTACGAGTATTAGGCCGGGACTCATGGATGCACCAATACCAATTTCGTCGTTGAGACAGCAGGCGGCACTGAAAAAAAATGTCACTCTTTTAACAGGGGGAAAAAATTAAGAAAAAAATTACCTAATTTTTAAGAGTTTTTTCTTTAAAGATTTTATGAAAATATTAGTGCCAACATGTTCAAAGTATTTATTAGTATTTTGAGATTAATTTAAGCTAAGCATTGTCGGGAAAACTATTCTTGGGAATTATTAGTTAATTTTTATGACCTTTCAGGGTTATACAAAATTTAATTAGAAGCCTGAAATGCATTAATTTGACCCAATAAATCATATATTTTTTTAATCAGAATCATCAGTGGAGTCAATCTAACCATGTTTAGAAGAAAAAAAATTTAATTTAATTTGTTTGTTTGTTAGCCTAATAAAAACCAACATAGAAAAGTTCTCCTCATCGAAATTAATCAATTTTTGGCATCGATTTTAAACTGCAAGGATATGCAAATTTCGGCTTCCTGAAGCTAGCTTCCTTTCTTGTTTTATTTTCAAAAAGAAAATTAAATCCACGAGTAAATTACTAAGCATCTTTTTTGGGGCTCAGTAAAGAATATAAATCATAAATAGGCATAACAAAAACTATAAATATTGTTGTTTATTTCTCATTTCTTCATTAGCATCCCTTTGATTGTATTTCCCATTTCCCTTTTAAAATCTCCCCTCCTATTTTTCCCAGTGTCGCCTCGAATCCAAATCAGGGGCTGAATCTGCTTTTGATTCTGGAAGTTGGAAGCTGGAAGCTGAGGCTGGTAGCTGGTAGCTGGGAGTTGGCGTTGACACAAAACCTTGTTGAGTTTCGGAACGCGGGCCAGCGAATACGAATGACAGCAGCAGCAGCAACGTTGGATGTCCCCGTTGTGTCTAAGTTTGGTATGCGTCATTTTTACAAGGAAATTCCTCAGACTTTGTGACTCCGAGTCTGGCCGGGCTTGAGCTCGGGCTCTGTCTCTGTCTCCGACAGTGACTCCTTGGACTGTTGCCTCTGCCTTGTCCTGCTGCTAATTTATGTAAACACGCTAAGTACAGTCCTAGCTGCACCTTCGACGGCCCCTCTCAATTAGAAGCCATTGAGAGCGGGCCAGCGAGGACTCTTCGTTCGCTGAAATTTTAAATTGAAATCGCAAAAAAGAGCGCTGCGCTCGCTGCGCTCACAAATGCAAAATTCTCCATTCCATTCTGACATTCCAGCGCTGGCCATTGTCTTCTCGTTGGTGGAAAAGGTGTTGATTTAATGAGGTTCGGGGACCAGGGTTACTCTGTCCCTTGAGCAGAGGGGTTCGGCCAGAGCCTGAGTGAATCTTCAGCCTTAAATCTAGACTCCCTGCGGTGATTGACATTCGAATGCCTCGCGAGGGGTTTCTCATTGCTCATTTCTCTGCTAATTAATTGGCTGCAAATGAGACACTCACTCGGAGAACAGTCGAATTCGAGGCGTGTAAATCAGTGTTTTCCTCCACTTTTTCTCTCACTCACTCCATCGGCGGCGAAACGATGTCGCTTCGAGGACATAATGGAACCATTCATTGCGCCTGTAAAAGCCTGTCGTCGTCGCCCGGCTCAGGCGTATCCTGTTGCGTTCTTTCATGATTAATGGAACAGATTTTCCAGCTTCCTTCCGCCACTGCCACTTAACTTTTTCAAGTGTAATGCATTAATGTGCCGCAGACACACCAGCACTTCGTCCTGCCGTCAAAACGACAGCCAATGTCCCTGAAAGTGGCCCTCGACACAGCCCGCACACACACACAGTAGCCGCATTTATATTTAAATTTTCTTTATTTTTTATTGAGTTTTTCTCGCTGTTTTTGTTGTTTTTTGTTTCTCTTTGTTTTGATTTGATTTAAAAATTACATTAATTACTAAAAATTAAAGGGGAGAGGGGAGTCGCTAGGCTTGTTCTGTTCTGTGATTCATGTTTGTTCTGTTTCTGCCATTTTCTAGATTACAACTAATTAATTAAATGCTAGCACATCTTCTTACGTTTTTTTTCGGGCTTTATAAATTGATTTTGTGTTTATTGTTATTAAATAATTACACACTCGCACACGCACTCATACGCACACTTGCACTCCGGTCTGTGGTTGTTGTTAAACTATCAATTAATTCCTTTTAGCTGCTGCTGTTGGTATAAATTAAACTAGAGTGAAACACACGCACTAATTACCGCTTAAACTAGATTTTAATCCATAATTACGCAGCGAATGTCGGCATTTCGCCCCTCAAATTGTGCCTTTTTTTCACCTGACATTTGATGTTCAATTCGATTCGATACTTCTTCTGCGCGGCGAGTCCTAAGATATACAATGTAATATAATTCTATATAAAATGCGGTCTATACACAAATTTACAATTCAAGCAGGTAGTTCAACTGATTTTCTGTGGCGGAATAGGCGGAATTACATATATTGCACAATAAAAGAACGAAATGATACTCTTCTTCATCTTCTAGGTGCAAAAAATAAGGAATAGAACATTAAATCGGAAAGCATATTATTCTTTTTGCATTTTGAGATCGGATTTTACTGATTTTTTCTGGGTTTTCCTCGAACAAAAAACACGCGAAAGAGAAACTCTTTTAAGATCAACAGCTGATTTTCTTTTCTTTTTATTTTACGATGTACTTTTACGCTTTTCATATATGTATTTTGTTGTTGTTGCTCACTACATGTAGGTATATATTTATATATTTATATATAGATAGATTTATACATAGTTAATTAGCTAAATTAAAAACAAAATTAAAGGACACGTTTCCATGTGATTTGAGGAATGCTTTCTGTTCTCGGTTTAAGTATGTTTTCTGTTTTCTTTTGTTTTGTTTTATGTTTATTTTTTGTTCTTAGCTAGACTACTTTTGTTTTGTATTTAGAAGGACTTTATTTACGCTGGTGTAAATGGTATTTAGATTAGGTTTAAAATGTACAAAATTTACGCTTAACTTGCCAGTTATCATGGATATTTTACAGGTTGCTATCATGGTTTGCTTTTACATTGGCTAAGAAATCGTGTGCTGCACTGCCCCTGCCCCGCCCGAGGTGCCGGTGGCGAACTCCTGATGCTGCTGGAGGAGATGCTGCGCCTGCGCCTGCTGCTCCAGCTGCAGGTGCTGCTGCAGCCCCAGTTCCGGGCAGGAGTGGTGATGATGGTGATGCTGCTGCTGCTGCTGCGGTGGCAGGGACTGGTGCTGCTCCCGCTCCCGCTCTAGATTCAGGTTCAGCTGGTGCTGCGTCCAGGCAGCCGCGGGCAGCTGGTTCGGATGCTGTTAGACCGCCGGCCAAACACTGAGGAATACAGATGGAATCCGGGGTTAGTTTTGGATATATATTTTATAAAGATCAAGCATGCAGTTAAATAATAAATAAAATAAATAAAAGTATAAGTTACACTTACGTCACTAGTGATGGATTCGTCTCCGGCTGATACCAATACTGGGGCACATAGCCGCCCATCTGCGGCGGCGGGTTGTGGTGGTGCGTCTGCGGATGTAGCGCTGCCGCGGGATGAGGTGGCTGCGGCGTCATTTGGGGCGGCGGCTTGTGGTCGATCCAGTGCGGCTTCTGGTCCCACGGCGCTTGCGTTGGCGGACTGAGACCCGTTGGTGGGAATTCTAATGAGGAAAGAGGAAACATTGAAGAGATTCCCCAAGAAACCACACTCTCTACTACTCACCAGGTGATAGCTCGGACACGGGGGTACTCGATGGCGTTGGACTGTGTCCGGGAGGTAGATAATGTGAGGGTGAGCCGCTGTTCGAGCCACCGCCGTTATTACCGCCTGCAAAGCACATTAAATGTTATTTTTTTTACTTTTTTAGGGGACTCGGATCCCACGAACTCACCACTGTGCATTTGATTGGGACTGTGCTGGCCGGGATTGGGTCCGCCGCCGCCCAGAGGCATGCCGCTGTTGGTGCCCGGCCCCTGGGCCGCCTTCATCATCTTTTTGTACTTGGAGCGGCGGTTCTGGAACCAGATTTTCACCTGCAAGCACACAGATTAGCGTGTGAATTAGCATTGATTTTAGTTTAGTTTTTCGCAAGCTAATGCGAGGCGACAGAAGCCCGCTAACAGATGCATTTACGTTACAGATACAGATACTGGGCAGCTTTTCAAACAGCCTTTCAGTTGAAATTAAGAGTGAGCGCTCGTGAAAAGCGGCTGGCAGGAAAATGGCTCTATAAACTATGGATTTTGGCAGCGTGTGACACATATTGGTGTCTCAATCGCGGCTCGAAGAGCGCTTAAGCGCCGAGATACTTTCAGTTTCCGCTAGAACTAATTGTTCGCTGAGCTGTGAGCTGTGTGGTGAGTGGAGCACAGCACTTCACTTTTGGGAGCTGACTCACCTTATTATTAATCGAAATAGTCACAGAACCTGGCCAAGTTACGAATCTCGAGCAGTATCTCAACCCTTTTATTGCCGAACCTCAGAGATACGAGCCGTAACAGCGCGTATCTAATGCTGTCTGTGCGCACTCTTCATCTGCAATCTTGCAGCGTATCCGTGGCCAAACTGAAGCATATAGCTGGATATATGTAGGTACATATACGAGCTTTATAAACTTGTGCCGGGCCAGACTTGCTCAAGGTCGTTCTTCGCGGTTGGTTGGATTTTTGTAGCGCCGCTCGAGCGCTCGGCGAATTTCACTGACTTTGCTTGGGTTTTAGTTGCTGTATATTTTTTTTTTTGCCCATAAAATCGGTTGTGTGTGTGTTTGTTTTTAGGAGATTCGGTTTTTATGTGCATTCCGAAGCGCCGAAACCATCGATTTCAATTAGCCGATAGCTACCGAGCTGAGCTAATAGCGCCCATTGTCGGATCATTGACATTGGGAGCCACAGTAGCCGAAAATAGTAGAAACCGACGAGCGAATTTTCATTTCCATTTCATTTAAGTGCTCAATCAAGCGCGAATCGTTATGTCAGAGATACTATATACACACTTTTCGGCTACTGAAAACCTGAGCAAGTCTGGCGGAAGGAAGGAAGCTTCCTTTTAAACTCTTTGCTTCTCTACAGTAGTCACTCGGTGCGATGTGTTACGCAAGGCAGGCCAAGCGCAAAATCTGCGCTCAATGATAATATATTGTCGAGGTTCTTGTCTCAAGAAATAAATACGTGAATATTTATTTGAGAAACATTCAACTCAAAAGTGTGCTGGCTGAGCAAGTGTCAAAACTAATGGTCAGCAGCCTCTCAGTTGTCAGCTTAGCGAAACGAAATATAAAATGAAAACAAGATAAGCGAAATATCAACTCAACAAGTTCCCCCCTCGAGTCTAGAAAATATATATAAAAAACAGCCATGGTCGAGAGTAAAAGTGAAAAGAGCGACAGACTGTCAAGTGTCAATCAGCCTTATGCTGCCGTCTCTGAATTTGTACCACTTTCGCATGGACAAATATGGCAAAAATACAACAAGAAATTAGCATGTCACTGTGTCGATGCCTGTCCGCTCTGGCATTATCCTTTTAACCCACTTGCAGTCTGCAGTCGTAGCTCCCAGATGGCCAGCAGCGGCAGCAACACTTGCTTGATCACTTCCGCAATATGTCACTTGCCATATAATTTATGCAGTCAGACGCTGAATTGATGGCTGGAGGGAGCCACAGGCGGAGGCAGATTACAGATGGGTTTTATGACCACGTCAGGCGCTTCTCCAGCTGACCAGGAGAGCTGGAGTTAGAGCTAGAGCTAGAGCTAGAGCTGCAGCTGGAGATGCTTTCTAATTGCGAGCACTTGCCTCGGCCGCAGAGAGCCGGCTAACCTGGTAACTGGTTCCGCGGGGCATTGCCAAATGTGTCCCAAGCCCCCAGTCCAGACCCAGACCCAGAGCCAGACAGACTCTAATTCATTTGACAGTTGAGCATTTAAAACGTGGGAAAAGATAAGCCAATCGAACGGAGAACCGTAGTACCTCTAGCCGGGCTCCAGCTTCGGCTTCGGGATTGATTTGTGTGGGATCCCTGGCAAGGCTGTTTTCTGCGGAAAACTAACTATACTTCGTAGGTATTTTCCCTGATAAATCATGGCGCAATTGGAGTCTCGCCCGCCCCGCTGTTAAGTCATAAACCAGGAGGCACCTCCTCCTTCACCTGACCCTGCTACACCCGAAAAGCTTACAACTTTATTAGCCAAGCGGCGGGCTGAGCTGAGCAAATACTGGAGACAGACACGGCTTGGACACGGATGCCTGGGCTTAATGACACCCACAACGCCCCCTGAAAACGGACCATGAGATGAGCCCCAGAGGGGCTTTTTACGAGGCTGGCCAACAGATCTTCTGGGGTTAACTCGGGGTATTTACTTGCTAGATGGGAATTTGATAATATATATTTACATATGCCGTTTAGGAGTGTCTAATGTTGTATCTTTATACCCAATTTAAATCAATTTCCCCCGAAGATGGGTCCCATTATGGTGCAGTGTATGCGAACTTCTTTCTATGCAAAGGTTACCTTTGGCAAATGCATTTCCATTAAAAATACCGAAAAATGTTTATGGCTTTTTTCCCAACCAGAGGCAAGGCCTGGAAATGGTCTCAGTTTTGTTGCCACAAATTTATGGCTACCAGGCCGAGTTTTCCCCTCATTGTTCTCGGCTTGTTGCTTGTTATGTTCGCTGCTCCCGGCCGCCCGCTCCCTCCGCTTCCTCAGATCTTAAGCGGCTGCCTTGGTTTTCATTCATAAATTCCGTGCAACAAGATTTTAGCATTTTTGCAGCCACATTTTTGGTGCGAGAAATTTCAATTTGCTGGCCCCAAAAGCGGTTAACATGAAAAACACTTTTCGGGCGGCTTCTTTGCCCGGCCTTTGAGTTGTGCGACATCCTTCGCGAGCATTGTCTTAGCCAAGCTGATTAATGGCTCGAACGGAGCGCTTTGCAGGCGCCAAAAGCGGGCTCCTAATTCGCTCAGGCCAAGATCGAAGCCATCACTTTCATTTGATTCGATTTCCGACTCCGGGACAGTCTCTTCTGGCCAACAACTTTCCTCCTTCGAGCACGAGCCAGCGTACGACTTTAATCGCGCTGCAATCGCCAGCAAAACGCGTGCAAGCCGCGTTGCGCGAGCGCGCGGCAATTTTTAATTTATGCAAAAAAAAAGTGAAGAAAAATCGTAAAAAAAAAGCACAAAGACCATAAAAATTTAAATAGACGATAGAGCGAGAGGCCAGGAGTCAGCGGGACAGAGAGACACTGACGAGGGGGGGGCTAAAAATCTGAGCTGCTTCGCGAAATAAAATAAAATTTTGATTTATGATCTTGTCGCTGAAGTTGTTCGTCAACAGCCGTGCGACGGCAGGTAGCTAGGCTACACTGAGCGAAGTTAAGGGATTTTTAATATATTTAATTATTTAGAGGTTATTTCCTTATTTTAAAGCCAGAAAATCTTAAGGAGACTTTGCTTATTTACCTTACTTTTAGTTTAAAATGTAATTACATTTATTATGTATTTAAATGTTTCTCAATTACTTGAGTTACTTTTGAAACAGGTATTATTTTTGTTAAAAACCTTCTTAAAAATGTTATTTCAAGTACTCCCAAATCTCTCAAGACTCCAGTTAAAAATCTCACCCATTTTTTCTCCCAGTGCCTGGCTGTGTGAAGCTGCCGTACAAGTTTGTTGGCGCAACAAGTGCTTTCGGCCAGTATAACTCACTCGGCGTCGGTCGGTCGATCGGTCAGTCAGTCATTCATAAAAGCAGCAGCCGCGTGGCACTTTTGATTTTGTTGCCGTTGTTGCCGTTGCCGTTGTTGCTTTATTTTTTGTATTTTATTTTTGGTAAGCCCATGTTCATGCCCGATCTTTATCGCCGGAGCAGTTAAAAAGCGAAAAAGTAAAAGCCAAACAGAAACGCATTTAATATGAATACATATATATTTCTCTCTGTGGCCCAAAACGATTGCAAATTCGCGATTGTTTCGCGGGCTGTGATTGCGGCTGCAGCAGCTGTTGCGTGTGCTGAAAGGCAGTAGGATCCACCCCCAAAAGGCCGGCAGAAGACGCTGTTCCCTTGCCAGCCAGCAGATCCTCCTTCCCACAGCCACATCAGCATATTTCTTCTCCTCGCCTCGGACTCCATGCTCTTTTGACTGCCATGGTTGACGGATTACGCAACTTGCCGGCCGTAGCATTTTCATTTTATTATTGTTATTATAAACTCCTCGCATTGTTGTTGCTGTCGGCGTGGCTTTTTTTTCTCTTCTCTTCTTTTTTCATTGTGCTTGGAAAATTTGTACATTGCATGCGATTGTTTGTTGTTTATACGCTCCACGGCAACAGCAACAGCAACAGCAAAAAATTTGTTTATAATTTTGAATGCAACAGCAGCGGCAGCAGCGCCGCGGGCAGGCAATGACTTCGAAACATATACAACAATGCCATGTCGTGGCAAAAACACAGAAAAAGCGCTACAAAAAGTTTTCTTTCTGTTGTTTTCCGCGCTGCTATCCCCCCTCTCTGCCAGGGCCTGGAACTGCCCTAGAGTCAAGTGTCACGCACACTCCAAGCCGCATTGAGAGACTCCATCGGCAGCAGCTCTTTTTCGAGCTCATTAAAGCCAACGCCGCATTTCAAGTTCGCTGCCTAAGTCTTTCGTTCTTGTTAGCAACTCGCGCCAGAGCGAGACGGAGGAGGGAGAGAGAGCGAGCGAGCGAGCAGGAGACGTGCAAGGCAAAGTGATTTCCAAATAAAATCGTTGCGGGCTGTTTTGGGCAACGCCTTCCCGAAAAACCCAAAAACAAAAACTACAAAAAAAAATGAAACAAAAAAGCGAAAACAGTAGAAAGGAAAGCGGCAGCAACAGCATCAGGGTTTCAACAAAAAACGCTCCAAGGCTTCAAGGCCAACAACGCAACAACGCCTTGAATCCGCTCCCCAACTCCAGCTCCAACTCCAGCTCCAGCTTCAGCTTCAGCTCCAGCTTCGACTCCGGCTCCATTGCTGCCAGCAAATGAACGCAAGTTAACACCGACCGATCTGGGGTCTGGACCCCAGACCGGCTGGACGGGATGCCGCCAAACAGAAACACAAACAAATTGAAAGCAAATCGATGCCGAGATGGGGCACCGACCATGCTGCAGCTTTGACCCCGTGGCTAACTTGTGAACTTGTGCCAGCAGCACGTGGACCAGCTACCGGGGAGCCAGAGCCCCGGTCTAGGATGCAAACAAATTAATTTCCTATTAATTTTCCACTCGTTGGGGGGTTAGTCTTACACTGGGAAAAGGTGAGAGGTAAAAATGTGGCTTACAAATGTATTAACTATGCTTTAATATGCATTTAAAATTTTGAAGATATATAGTTCTTTTCGTAGAGTGTAAACATCGGCTGCATTTCAAAGTTCAGTGGGACTCATTGGGCCTCAGTGGCCATTGGGATGCAAAGTATGCAGCCGACTGACCATTTTTGGGTCACCGTCACCGTCTATCGGTTCCCCCGGGGGCCGCGCATGTCGTCCGCAGCTATGCCATTGATCTTTATCAATGGAGCCGGGACCGGGACCGGGACCGGGACCGGGACCGGGGACCCGCCAGGGACATACATAGATAGAGTCGCCGGTGCGATGCCATGAATGAAGCTCGGAGCGGTAGCGGCTAGATGCATTAATTTATGCATATGCAGGCAGTGTGCGTAAAAACAGAGTGAAGAGTGGAGACGGAGGACGAGGTGCTCTCCAGTTATGAGCTCCACTTGGCCGCCGCTGCTTAATAAACAATAAATATGCAATTAAGCAAGGCCAGACGACGGCCGCTGCCAAGTGCTGTTTATATAAGACACATACACATCTCCCCCTTTGGAGATCGCTGATCGCGCAGCCCATCCTCGTTCTATAGCCACTCTAATAGCAATTAACTTGGACTGCCACTTGGATGGATGGACTGGACGGGACTGGGACTTGGACTTGGACTGCGACTGAAACGATGCCATCGGCGGCTGGCCGTTAATGAGAAACGCCGGAGCGACGAGTGAAACAATTTTAGAGACGACGACCACGACGGCGATATGGTATATAAATAAAGATATCGATCTAATTTCTATATAGACATGGCAGCGATCCCCGGCCGATGATTGCTCAATCGCCGGATGCTCATTTCACCAGCTTTCCTCGGAGCTTTCGACTTGAACTTCAGCTTAAATATGATTTAATTATGTTGTTAACGGAGCTCCAGCTGGAGCGGGAGCTGCATCTGGAGATTCTGGCTAAGTCGGAGCAACAAGTGCAGCCGCATGCCAGCGGCCAAAGTTAGCCAGAGCCAAGGACAAATCGAGCATTATACTAACTCAATTAGTGCCTGCCTGGCCATTCGCTGGCCACTTTGCCATTTTGGGACCCGGCTTTCACAGAACCAATTAACGAGGCCCGCTCTCTGGGCTGGGAATCAGCTGGAATGACGCTCATCCGGCCGGATTCGGATTCGGGCTCGGATTCCGATTCGGATTCAGACTTCTTGACGCGATCCCCTGGCCAGGCCTGGCATTGTGCAACAAAGCTGCTGCTGCTTTACTGAGTTGTGTTGTCAATTCCGGAAACTGTTCCCATGTTTCGCTGCGAAACTATTGAAAAGCGAACAACGGGCGGACCGAAGCCAACTGATCGCTGAAAAAAACGCCCCAAAGCAACGTTCAAAGTTGTTCTGACTGACTGGCATGCGATGCACTGAGAGAAATTGAGCTTAAGTTGAAATAGCAAAAGGAAGACTAGAGCGAGAAAAAGAAACTAGAGGCTTATAGTTGAGTTTTAGGATTCAATCGGTGACTGTTTCTATTTAGTTTCTTAATTTTAATTGGAATGAGATTGAAATAAAATAAATTTATTTAAATATTCCTAATAGGCTACCTAATTTCTCTCTCTGTTTTGTGGAATTGCGAACGACTGCGAGTGAGAATTTCTGTTGCTATTTTTTTTGATTCACCTGCAAAGCCTTGAAATTTTGTAATTCTAATTCGCCGCTGAAACACTGACTCAGTTCAGCTTTTGTAATCCATCAGCCGGGGCAAAAGTTATGATGAAAAAAAAAATAAATCAGCAACAGCAACAGCAGCAACGTCGCAGCAGCAGCAGCAACAACAACAGCAGCGCAGCTGACGTACAAAAATTGTTCAACAATAAATCGGCGGCAGCATTTGATCAGCAATTGTCAAGGTGAGATTCTAAGCAGATACAAAGGTAGAAGCCAGCAGCAACAATGCCGAGTATTAGCGACTCATGACGACGAGCAAGTGCAGTTTCCCCCCCCCGGGACGGGGGGGGCGGGAGCGAAGGGGCGTGTTCGAAAATACGAGTATTGCTTTTTTTAAGCCAGTCTCTCCCCGCTCACTTGGACAGCTTTCAGAGCCAAGTTTTTGCGGCAGGAACTTGGTCATGTTTTTTGGCTGTGCAGCTGGTGACGCTCTTAGATAGTTGTGTCATTAATTCTGCCAGCTGAAGTTTAGTGAGTTTTGCTAACTAATCAAAGGGGGAAACCCCTTTTAGCTCGTTTAATATTAATGTGATTCTTCTGAAAGAAATATACTGATAAATACAACCGCAGCAACAACAGACGTTTATGGAGAAGTGGGGAAGTCCCTCCTCGCCAGAGCTTGGGAAAGGAAGCTCACTTCTAATGTGGGTGCACTTTCAATTACCATCAAGCCCAATTAGATGGCCCAATTATAATGATCGCTGTCCGAGGCAGAAACTCTGGAAAACTCTGGAAGAGCAGGTCCCCCAGCTGCAGTTTAAGGGAAGGCATTTTCCGCACGGATTCAGATTCAGTTTCAGAGAAATTAAATGAGCAGGTGACCCCTCTCTGTGGTCAGATCGACCAGATAATAAACAAAAAACAAAACTGAGAGAGGGGAGGGAAGTAGTAGTAGTAGAGAAAAACGCTGACAAAAAAGTGTGGCGGTTAATTGTGCAATTTATATAAGCGCATTCTTTTCACGGCGTTTGTTTTTGTTCGGTTTTTGTTCGTTCGTTGCTAGTAATTTAAATATTATGGTATTTGTTTCTCCCTATTCTCTCTCTCATGAAATGAAATCATGGTCAACTGACTATTATTTGTCGCTTACACACAGTTTTCAGTTTTCAGTTTTCAGTTAGTTTTCCTATGCATTTTCACAGCGACGGAGATCATGATAGCGGCTGAAAAACAACAAAAGAGTGGCAGAGGAAAAAAGAGCTCGGTCGGAGTTAACCAAGCGTTAAAAGTTCATTGTTAGTCGCTGGGGGGGAAACCCACCAAGGAAAACCCAAGTTCCCATCTCCAGTCTCTAGTCTCTTGGAAGTCCCGCTTTAATTGGTGTCAGAGTACCAAGAGTTCCAGGACATTCGAGTCCTGCTAATTGGCATCGCATTTACAAGGCCAAAAACAAGTGCACAAGGGTTGCGCTCGATATCTGCTGAATTTGAGAGCCAATTATAACATGAGACCATGAGAGATAGAGCCACCCCCTGGACACGGAGTCGGGCAGGGATTCTCCTCCAAACCAGTTGCGACGCATCTTGGCAATAAAATAATAATCATTATTATTATTATCTTCGCAGAGAAATCTTGGCCAGCCATGGGCATCCTAGGCAGCGTCTCTCGCCTTGTTTACCTTTCCCGCCGGGTCGTGTGTCAACAAATGAGACCGTAATTAACCCTCCAAAGCCCCCACGTTCCGTTGGTCAATACCCATACCCGTGCTCGTGCCTAGCTATGCGCAATAGTCGTAAAATTTTATTTATTTGAATACTCTCACCTGGCCGGAGCTAATAACTGGCCTGCCAGCCCCCTTCCCCGGCATTTTGTAATTTCCTCCCAGCGTTGCGTACGATTTTGATCGACAAAAAAAACGTATCTGACGGATGGAGCCGAGACTCGAAGTCGAAGCCAGTTTGCGAGCGTTTTGAAAGCGCTGCCAATATTGTGAATGAAATGCGAAACTCGCTTTCAACGCCAGGGACCTCCAGCTGTGTGTGGAAAGGAGAATGCTGATGGTCTCAGCCGGAGCACATGCTAATGGCCAGAGCTGGCCGTAAACGGTGCCCAGGGATTGGATATAGTCTTTCCTCGCTTAAGCTTTATTTTCCAGTTAGTCTCCTTTCATTGCGACTCTTTAACTTGGATTTTTTTTTATTTAAAAGTAAAATCCTATCACTTTAATGATTTTCTTACTGTTAATTTCATTGTTTAGAGTATAAATTAGCTAAATCATTATTCAAACTAGAAAGAAAACTAACTTTGGAAAATCAAAGTTTGTATATGCTATTAAACTGTAGAGTTTCATCAAAACAAAGCCAAAAAAGCATTAATTTACATTCGGAAACTTAACTAAAAACTTATTTTCCTTAAAGTTTTTTTGCTGATGATGCTGATCAAGAAAAAAGGGGTATAAAAATGTGAACAAAATCCCTTCTATAATCAAAAGTTAACACTTAATTCAAAGAATCCCTGAGAATTAAAAGGTAGCTTCTTCCAGTCCAAACTGACCATCTAAGCTGTATTTTTTTTGGCACGCTTTGTGGGTCAATTTGTGAGTTGAATCGGATCTCTGAGATCTCTACCTGTTACGGCGAATTATGTCAACTGCAATCGAGATTGCACAAGCGGCACGTAAACACTCGAGTGTGTGTGTGTGTGTGTGGAGCTCTTCATCCGTCCAGCTGTCCGGGTCTCATCTCGCCATGAGTCCGTAGCCGTAGAGCTCTTCAATGGCGTTAGATTGAGATCTTCTCCGCGCAAATGCAAATGCGGTCAGCGGAGAACTGGAGAAAGAGAGGGGGAGGAGCAAGGGAGTCTCCCAGCAGGAGAAGATCTCTGGTGAGAAATTGAGGAACGAGCGCGCTGCTCTGCGAGCGAGACTTGGCGGCTCTCAGGCCATGCATCATTGTTAATGGCAACTTGTTTGTTGTCGTCGTGCTCTGTGCTCTTACAGAGAGAGAAAAAGACTTTGGTATACACAATGCTCCTGTGATTTTCTAACATGAAAGTCATAAATTATTTGTAAATTAAAAATGCAATATTTTATAGATTTTCCTATCTTTTTTCTCTGTGTAGTGTTGCTGCTGCTACTGAACTATCACTAGCTGCTGGTGCTGTTGTAGTACCAGCATCACCACTGATCAAACTTAATTCAAAGTTCCTGTTGCGCGAATTTCGACATAGGGAGCAGGGAGGGACAAGCAGGGAAGCTGCTGCTGCTGCTGCTGCTGCTGCGGCGACTGTTGCTGCAATATGCGTGTGCGTTCAAGACGTGAGCGTGGCTTGGTTACATTTACATTGTATTATGTGTATTATGTGCCATAATTTAATTGACATTGCTCGCGTAAATCAGGCAATCACTGATATACGATGTGTTGTTGCTGCTGCGAAGCTGACCGCAGCAGCAGCAGCAGCAGCAGCAGTAGCAGCAGCATAAACGAACGTGAGCCGAGCGAGCATTTAAATGCGGTCAGCCAGTTTTTCATTTTTTCTCGCTTAGTCGCCGCTTAGTAGTTGATACTAACTAGACACTTGTATTATTTAAATCAAGTTGTGCTAGTTTTTTTCTTTAATACAATAAAAAACGCGCACTCGCTGTGTGTGTGTATTTGATGTGGAAATTAATTTTAATTCGGTTACAAGTATTTGCTTGCCGAGGCTGGCCTGCTAAAAAATTCCAGCGAAGTATCATTTTGGGTTTCTCCGCGGAGTCCATGACCTTTGGAGCAGTGCCAGACCAGAGACCAGAGTCGGAGTCGGAGCCTCAGCCACGTTTCACGTTAGGGGTGGAGCAGCTAAGCAGACTTATCTCCGCTGAGGAGCCCTGGAACCCTGGCCACAAAGCGAAGGTGTGCACCGTGGGCGATGCGTCTGCGTTTGCGTCTGCTGCTGCTGCGTCGTCATCCGACCAAGTCTGCATCTGTGTCTGCCAGAGAATTGCAACAACAACAACAACAGCAGCAGCAGCAGCCCAAAAACACACTCGCACACACACACACACACTCGAGAACGGGCGGACTCATAAAACAGGCGTTGTTGATTTTTGAAGACAGGCCAGAGCAGAACAGCACAGCCACAGAAAAATATTGGTAGAATTACCAACAAGATACGAGATTTTAATAAATATTTATAAATAAATATATATTTTTAAATATACAATCATTAAACTTATTGACAAAATTACTTAAAGATCAGTAAAGTCTTTTCAACCAAAAGCTGGAATATATTATTCTTAAAACCATTTGAAATATATTTCAAAACAAAAAAGGAAGCTAACTTTTGGGAAGCCTAAGTTTATATACCTTTGCTTGAAGATCGATCATAACAAAGCCAAAAATGCATTAATTTCAAATCGGAAAGCATTTCTATGCTAGTTTTTATTAGGGTAATAAATCAGCATACTAAATGCTGATCAAGAATATAGACTGCTTCACTTTTTTCGAGGCTTTGACCAATAAAATAATACCCCGCATGGTTTAAATAAATACCTTTAAGAAATTAATTTATATAAGCTTTAGAATATTAACAAATATCTATTTCACTTTACTTTTCCATAAAACACCAACTTCTCTTATTACCAACATTTTCCTCCCAGCTTAAAGGCCAGTTTCTTGCCAGTCTTTTGCTCCCACAAGCGCCGTTTTGGCAGTTCGTCTGCCAAATCCTTTGTCTTCAGCCAGCGTGGCCTCCTACAAAATATTTCGTGGCTCTTGTGGCCGCCCTTTGCTGGGAGAGCGGAGGAACCAGATCAAAATGTGCCGATATGAGCTCATAAACACGCAGTTTAAAAGTATTTTTATTATTTTATTTCAAGTTTGCCTTTGCTTTTGGCCTTTTTATAATCTTTTTCCCCTTTTTTTTTGGGGGGCATAAAGATTGTTGAAAGGGGACTGTACTAAAGTCGCTCTCGCTTTTTTTTGGGGGGTATTGAAAACTTTCGGCAATCCAGTTGAACGTTCTATGTAATTATTCAATTAGTCGGCGGGCAAGATAGGGAGAAACAGTAGCCGGGATTTGCTCTAATTGAAACTTAATTATTCTCCGAATAAGCGGCTATAGCTTAGTACATATATAGCTCCAGCTCGAGCTCATTAACAGTCACCGGATGCACTTTCAAATCAAGCGAACAGCAAGTGGCCGAGTGAAAGATGCAACTGGCAAACGAGTTTTTGCCGCTGAAGACACAGCAGCAGCCTCAGCTAAAAAATCATAATAAAATTACCATAATTATAAAGAAAAAAAACAGTACAAAAGTAAAAAAAAGCTGTAAAACAGCCGGAGCAGTAATATTTCCATACTATAACTATATACTAGGCGCAGGCGCAGTGCTGGGATCGCAACGAAACAGATCGGATCGGCAGATGTTAGAACGTGTCTCCCGAGAACCGCTGCCGGACAAGTTGCTGTCAAGACTCGGAGACCGAATTGTATAACACACGCCCCACAAAAAACAACACACACTGCTCACACACACTCGCACACCCCGAAGGCCATTAAGCTGGCCAGAGTCTTGGTCTTGTCTTGGCCGCTAGGTGTTGGCTTTGTGCAACGCATAAATCTTGGGGCCCTAGCACAATGCTTTGTTTGCACGTCGCAAACATTGGCGTGTTCGGGGTACACCAAACTTGGACTACGACTCGGGACTAGCCCCTGGCCAGCAGCAGCTCCTGCTTCTGCTCCTGGCCAAATCAATAAAAAACTTCCGTTGCTCAAAACGACGAGGGCGGTTTTAATTAACACGCGGCCAAAGTTTCCTGCCCCCCGAGGAAAGCGAAAGCGCTTGTAGTGTTGTCCATGAAACAATGTTTCAATATTAAAAAAGAAAATGGTAAAGAAATAGCGGGAAAATAAATAGTTAATTCTTTAAATTTTTTAAAGGGAAATATATAAATTTTAACGGTCATGTTATCTTTAAAAGTAAGTTGTTTCTTTAATGTTCTCCTGCTTAATAAGTTAATAAATCTGTAAACAAATGTGTAATTTGATATTGCACTAAATTCCCATTAATTGCGACAGACACTAAAGTGTACCTTATATGGTAATTGGCAGTTTCTCAAATGATTATTAAAAGTAAACCAAGACTCCATTTAAATGCAAAACTGTTGGTCATAAAATCACCATAAAAAGTGGATCATTCCATAAATAACAACAATACATTTAAATAAAATAAAATACAAAACTACTTCCAAGAAAAGGGGACATTTTGTAGCCAAAGGACAAAAAGGCAGCACTGTTCGAGTTGGTAGCACCCTCGAAGTGCAGTCATAAATTCGGGCTCTTTGGCCAAAACGGTTTAACCCCTTAAAGCCCGCGGCGTCGGAGTACTGAGATAGACCAAAGTGATTGTGTCGCTTGAGGGGCGCCGAGGGCGTGGCTATTTGCTTAGTTGCCTCGATTGACAGCTGCCAGCAGACTTTGGGAAATCAGGGTCTCCGGTGCTCCTAACTGAATTTCCTCTGTGGGTGACTAACAATGGCCCGGCTCAGCAGGAGAATTTATTACACAGCCGCCGTGTGGCACGCCCGTTCTAGACTCGACTCCTCCGCGGATATTCAAATACGAAAACGAATACGTACTCGTATCTTGATAAACAGCGCACCACCCACGCCACCAATACAGCGGCCTTTGGTGCAGGGTCTTCAACTTGTTTTACTAGTTTTCGTTTTCCCCACAAACTCACAGACACAGGGGTCTCTGTGCTCTCTTGGTTCCTCCGTCTCTCTGCGGTTTCTCTGGGCAGGCACATGAACTTTCGTGGCACACTAATTCAATTAGGAAGCCCACGCCCACTATCAATAAATTCTCGCCAGCACGAGACCAGCTCTCCGGCTCGAAATGTTCCGGATCATCATCGTCATCTGGAAGAGGCACTAACTGGAGCAGCAGCAGTCGAAACTAGACGTATGCTATGGCTATGACGCGGGTACTTGCCCCTCGTCCGGGTGGGTGTTGCCTGTGACAATGGCAACCACCTCCCTTTCGTGGGCAGCGGCGCGTGCAAAAAAAAAACACACAGCGAAAAATAGCAACTGAAAAACTTTTCACGAAATTGACATTGACATTACAATATTGCACATACGCCCGAGTGGCGTGTGTGGTTGTGTGTCTGTCAAGTGAGAGGGTCACAGGCGTAGGAGGTCGCTATTGTTACGTCGTCGTTGTCGTTGTCTCAGCGACTGTCGTCTTTGCTCGTTTGTCAGTCAACATTAGAGGCATGTCAACAATTCAATTTGCAAAATGCCAACTAACCGAGGGAGCAGCCCAGGAGAAGGACTAAAGGATCCTCTGGGAACTTAGAACGTCATTTACCAAACTAGTTTACAAGAGAACTTGTGCTGAAACAATTTCATCTAGAGTACTCTTAAAATATTAAAAAGAAAGACTTCTTACAAAGAACTCCAGTAAGTCTGAAGGAACTTTTAAATTTAAAAACAGAATGAAAGCCTTGAAGAATTCATTAAACCAACTTTAAGCAATATTTCCAAATAAATAATATAATGCTCCCTTTGAACTCACCTGCGTCTGCGTGAGGCCCAGACTCGCCGCCAGCTCGGCCCGCTCGGGCAGGGCCAGGTATTGGGTGCGCTGGAAGCGGCGGTTTAGTTGCTGCAGCTGCAGCGAGCTGTAGATGGTGCGGGGCTTGCGCATCTTCTTGCCCTTGCCGTTGACGCGGAGGCCGGAGTCCTCGCACTTGTCCGAGATTGAGAAGTCTGCAAGGAAGAGTCGACATCAGTGGCTACTCTCTGTAAATGGCAAAAACTCTGCCTCTGCCTCTGCAGTGATGAATTTATAATAAGCTATGAAATTATGGCAGAACGCTTAACCCTTTTTTGCTTGCCTGGCTCCGTGTATGCATATTTATGAGCGAATTCCCGCCGCGGAGCGCGCTGGAATGCATGAAACTGTTACGTTTATGGACCTGGAATTAATTGCGGCCGCATAGCTTAGAAATCGGAGCAGCTATAGGCTACAGCCGATATATCGATTCGTTAAGTAACTTGTAAATGTCAACGAATTAGTGTTAATTGTCGGAGCGAAAGTTCAAAGCACTCGTAAAACTATGTTATGATATGATGTGCCGATGATGATGGTGATGTGCCGCTGCTAATTGTTCGAAAACGAACTATTATTAAATGCCAAATATGGCCACAGGTGGAGGAGCCAACACTCCGTATCCGTATCTGTATCTATATCTATATCTGTATCTGTATGTATTTTTCTTTCTTTTTTTGGCGCCCGAGCAGGGCCAGCACGTGCTGCACTCGCTTAATGACAAAATGGCAAGGCGCGACATTAGTCAGCCGGACACCCGCTCCCTTGGCTCCTGGCCAATGGTGACCATTTCGGCCATTGCCACACACACACACACAGAGAGCAGACCATCCATCAGGCGGTGCAATTAATTACGGCAGACGAAAGCCTAATTACACTGCAATTATCGTTACAAACAACTGGCGACCGGCAAGAATTATCCGGGGATTTCTTACTCGCCAAAGAGCCCCTTCTAACGACTAACGATCAGCTGTTCTTCTGGATGATTTCAAGTGCAAGTGCACCAAGGTCAGCTCAGGGCCCACGTTGCGTATGAGCGACGAAAGTCAAAGATAGCAATTGAGGCTGCAGCTGTAGATGTAGCTGTGGCGTTGGCGTTTTTCGTTCACATCCCGCGACAATGGCTAAAAAATGAATTGCTTTTCACTCGCTGAAAACTGCTCAACCAAAACGCATCGAAATAGCAACAAAATTGTTCAACAAAATACGAGAGGCAGTCGCCACAACAAAATTGTCACAGTCAAGCGCGCAATTATGCCAGAGACTGGGAAAAAAAAAACTACCGAAAAATAAAACAAGATACAGCTCACAAAAAGAGTACAAAAATGAAAGACATAAAAAATAAATAAAATGGGAAAATTGCAAGTACGTGAAAATGAAACAAAAAGGTTGCACACTTCTCCCACAGAAAAGACATAGTAAGTGAAGATTATTAATATGGAAAATAATGTTAAGGGAAGTTTAATGCACAAGTAATATAACATAGTAAGTAAAGGGAAATAAATAGTTTATAGTGTTATACAGTCTACTGTCTTTAAGAACTTAGTTCTTAGTAAATACATCACAAATTATCATATCAAATAATATTCTTCAATGTAAACACATTTCTCAAGTGGATTTTATAACCGATGCGTGTGCAAACATTGAAATTGACATCTGACGAAAGTGAAAGACACCCGAAGACACATTGTGCTCGAACTTGGCTGCAGGTGAAGCCTAATTGAGACAAGTCCGAGGGGAGACTCGAAGTCAACGAGCAAACAACAATGGCACTCGAGGAGCGAGCTAGCGCTGAGCTCTCGAGTTCAAGTGTCGCCAAAAAACACACTCGTAGACGAGGAAGTGGACCCTGGTCAGGGAGATCTTCAAGAGAGGTGATTCCCCTTCTGCACACACTATTTCTGCAGATTACTTACCATCCTTGGGCGGACTGGCGCAGGGCGGGGCATAGCTGCCCAGGTGGTAGCCGGAGTAGGAGTTCTGGTGCATGGGCGGGAACGGATAGCCGAGGGCGCTGCGCGGACTCGGGAAGCCAGAGTCCTGGCCGCCCTGCGGCCCGAAGTGCTGGTAGGTGCTCCGGATGCCGCCGTACCTGGAAAATGCAAGCGAAATAATCAATATGTGTGGCAGTACCTGAGTGAATCGTGTTCTCCTAGCTCCTTGCGTGTTTTGTCTACACTTTTCACTATTAAATTCAACCGGGAAAATACTAAAGAAAACGGTCCCAAAATGTGTGTGTTTCATGTTTAATGCAAAAAGCGACGAAACGAAACTTTTTCTCTCACAACAAGAAATTAGGAATGGAAAAACTTTTGCCATGACTTCATTTACACAGAACCAGAACCAGAAAACCCGAAAACCCAACTTGATGCGGCTTAATATATATCAAAGGAAAATCAATACGAATGTCAGAGTTTGGTTTCAGTTTCGACTGTAGTCCTGGTAAATATTTTGTTAACACTTTGCCGGCGAAACAGTTGAGCGAGTTCCCATGCATTATGTTCGCTCCTTTTGGCCCGGCCAACTACATGAAATATTCAATGCTCTCTCTCTCTCTGTGTCTGTGTCGCCCTCTTGGCCCGAACACGGAAACGGAAGCCCAGAGCCGGCAGAAACCGCAATGGACAGCGGACAAGGGGCTTGCATGGTATGATATATAGCAGATATAGCAATATGACTGTCATTCCGTGGCCTGAGACTGGGACCAAGACCAGAGACAACTCCCGAGGGCTGGGCCTGGCGCAGCCAAGCATTCCAAGCTCAAGGGCCCAACACGCACAAATGACAGAGAGGGAGGTACTATAGAACGGGGAAAACCGCAAAAGTCGGGAATGCAATGAAATATGTATAATGAAAAATCGAATCGTGCGTCGGGGAAAAACAATTTGCGGCTGCAAACAGTTGGCGGAGTCAACGGTAAATAGGAACGCCGTGCCCGAGCCCGGAGCCCGAACCGGCGAATGTCCGGAGACGGTGGCTTTATTTAGCACAAGCGGCAGCAAACTACACTTAATTGAATTTATTTTTGGCTTCCGTTTGGCCAGCGCTGCGGAGGCACCACCAGCATGAGCTGCCCAGCCGGGAAATGCAGCTCAAGTGATTTTCTTAATCAAAAATAATAATAATAAAGCGGGAAGGGGCCTCGCGCGGGTTCGATCCCCAAAACTAGAGTCGTAGAACCCAAGCTTTCAATGGACTTTAATTAATGCGAGGCGACTAAGGGTGCATTTTTGTATTATATTCTTTAAAGGGAAGTGATTTTACATAATTTTAGTAAAGAAAAATTATGAATTTCTTCTTCGAATTTATTTAGGAAATATATTTCGGTAAGAATGATAGATGATTCACAAATTTTTTTGTATAATATTGTGCAGAGTTTAAATTCTTTCAAGGGAAGTAATTTTACACAATTTTTATTAAAGATAATTATGAATTTCTTGTGCGTATCAATTTCGGAAATATATTTCGTAAAGAATGGTAGATGAGTAAGTTATAAGTTGTTGCAAAATATTAACTAACTGTCTGAAAACGTTTTCTTAGGTTACAGATCCATTAAACTTTATAAGGAAGCAATATTTTTAAGGCACACAAAAATATAATTGATTTTATAGATCATTTAAATTGTATTTAAGGACATTAAATGAAAAAACCCTTTTGATATTTAAATAGTTTTAAAATAATTCAGAAGCAGCTCTTAAGATAAAAGCCTTGTAATTAAAATTTAATTGATTGATGAATGAATGAGTGAATAATGTCAATCTACACGTTATTAATTTCAATATTTTAAAGGGTTTCTTGAACACTACAAGCTTATTGATTTTAAAGTAGGTTTTCTTTTTAAATATTTTGAGAATACAATAACTTTGTATAGAATTAAACTGTGACTTAAACTTACAAGTTCAAGTGTGTACTTAAAACTTTCAAAATAAATGAAATAAAACTTATTTCAAAGAGAATAAAATATCAAATCTTCAGCTGTTTTAAATTTAAGTTAATAAACCAAGTCACATTCCATTTAAAATAGTTTTCCTATATTCCAAATAAGTTTTGTTATCTATTTGTATTTTTGTTGTTTTCCTACATTACTTGATAGCTATTCAAAGAGTTTGTAAGTGACAAATATCTGTAACAAGATCCCTTAGGAGCCATGCAAATTACGATAAATAAAAAAAGGAACGCCCTGGCTAGGAACTCCTTGAAAATCCCCCACAGGAGTGGCAAATAAGCCACAAAATAGATTGAGTTTGGGATAAAACTGAAACTGACAAAATCAAATTGAAGTGTGCGCGGGAGTAGGAGCTGGCTTTCCAGACATTTTCCTGGCTAATTTCCCGCAGATTACGGATCGATCCCCGATCGAGACTCACCCGGCGGCGGCATGCTGCTGGAGCTCCACGAAAGCGGACTTTCCGGGCAGGTTGACGCCCGGCGTGACGCTGGCCGCCGTATTGCCGCCGTCCATGTACTTGGGCGTGTGCGGGGCGTCGGGGGCGTCCATGCCGGACTGCGGGGTGCTGGGAGGCCCCTCGTAGGGGCTCCCGAGGTCCGTGAAGTTGAGCGTGTTGGCGCCTATCGAGGCCACTTTATCAAGAATTTTGAAGGCCGTTTGGGGGATGCGCGCGGAGAGGAATTCAGTATGTGTATGTGTCCGATGTCTGGCGTTGTGCTATAATGTTATATATATTTTTGATCTGGCTGAGTTGAGCTCGTAAATCCTTGCTCAGCTGGGCGCGGGTCACTTTTCGCAGCACTTTTCGGGGCACTCAACACTCTTGCAAACGCTTTCTCTGCATTGCAAATATTTGGTGGATCACGTATTTCCTTCGAACTGAATCGAATCAGATCGAAATCAAATCAAATCAAATCGAATCGGATCGAATCACTGGCGAGGCTCGCGACGGATCTAACGGAGCGGTGCTGCGCGGAAACGACGACGGAATTCGGATTTCGGAGTTCGGCTGGCAGCGGCAACGACAGCAACGACGACGACGACGACTGCCCACGAACAAAGTGCGTATACGACTAGGTGAGGTTTTCGCTTCGCGGTTGCGCGAGACTGCCGCAGCCGCTGCCTCGGCGCTCCGTGTTGCTTTGCGGCTTTGCCGCTCTGTGGTCGTACTGTGCAAGCGGGATGGCTGCCGCCTGCTGAGCCTGCGCCAGAGCGAGGCGACCGTAGCTCTGCTGCGGCTACCAGAGCCACTCTCCCTTCCCGGGACCAATCACGCGCCTGGAAACTGGTTCTGCGGGGTCTGTGTATGCGTGTGGCTGGTGTTGAGGCCGCACCAATACCATAAATCCCATCCGCAGGGGGCTCCCGCTCTAGCTTTAGCAAGTCTCTTTATTTTTTTTGTTTTTTCGTCTAGGTCTAGGGCGGCGGGCGGGGCGTGGCCTGGGATTTTCGGGGGACTCGCAGCATTTTGTATGCAAATATCAGGAGAGTGAGAGAGAGAGAGAGAGGAAGGAGGGGGGAGTGCCCCTGGAAAGTGCAAATATTTTGACGTTTTAAATAATGTTGATTAAATGCAA